>JAJEJO010027686.1:0-11625 GCA_020662805.1 Glaucomys volans
CTGGAATCCGTACCACTGGCTCCCTAGCTTCAGGCCTTTGACTCCCAGCAGCAGCAGCTTTCCTGGGTCTCCCGCTACCCCAATGGCAGTTCTTAGGAATTTGTAGCTTTCATACTTACATAAGCCAATACTTGATGATGTCTCTTTCTAAACCTTTTTCTAGAAGTTTTATAGGTATATGAATATATACTAAATTTATAACTAAATTTGCATATACATGATGTAATTAAATTCTAAGTAATTTAATCTATAGGTAACACATTCGAAACATTCAGATTCTAACGTCAATTATTAAGTGTTTTCATGAATTAAATTTCAGAGAAACTGGGTAGAAACACAGGTTCCTGTTAGGAGAAAAAGGGATTTGTTAACCTAAACAAAGGAGAACTGTGAATCTCTACATGTTGTGATATATATCCCACTGAATACCTGAAAACAAAAGCTATTCATTATTAGGAGTGAGACTAGAAGTGATTCTTGAAAGATAGAAAAAATGATTTAATGTTTACTAGATTCCTTCCTTTCCATAAAATGTAGAAAAATCAAATATGCATCTTTTACAAATAATATTTTTCTTATTTGCATGTGTACCATTAATTAGGGAGTTACTAACTTCAGGATAGAATTTAATTAACTGCTAAATACCTAATGTTGGTTTCACTTTTTTTTTTTTTTTTTTTGGAACCAGGGATTGAACTCAGGGACACTCGGCCACTGAGCCACTCCCCAGCCCTATTTCGTATTTTATTTAGAGACAGGGTCTCATTGAGTTACTTAGGGCCTCGCTAAGTTGCTGAGGCTGGCTTTGAACTCTCGATCCTCCTGTCTCAGCCTCCTAAGTGCTGGGATTACAGGTGTGAGCCACTGCGCCCGGCTCACTTTTTATATCTAACCCAACTAAAGTTAAAAAAGTTTCATGTTTGAGTAAAACTTACTTGACCAGAACCTCAGTGAATAATTCCTAAGACTTTCATTCCAAGGAGAAGTTTGCTTGAGTTGGTAAACTTGGGTGTTCATGAACAGCTAGGTAACACTAAGAAGACCATATAGTCGGTCAGGTTATCTGAGTTATATAAATACTTCATTCTTTAAAAATTTATCCCAAATATCACTGTTCATGATTCCATCTTAGCATCTGCATATAGATGGACTTGCAATCAGATTTATTCTGTTCAAATCATGGTTGGAATTTTTTTCTCAGGAGTACACAAATGACCCCTTCCTCCTATTTGGAAGCAGAACCTGCATTTGACATGAGTACTTCAAGTTCCTTAAGGAGATTCTCGTGTTTTAGTGGGGGAAGTGTTTGACCCAACATTGGGGCTTCAGTAGTTGGAAGGTAGAATACACTTTGTGTGATGCTCTTTAATCTGAGGGGCAGAGACTTCAGCCGTGGGAGATTTGTTCTAAAGGCAGCTGCAGCAGCAGAGCATCTGCTTATTGTCATCAGCCAATACTAGTGTCCAGAGTATCTACTAAAGAATATTAATGGTAGAGGCCAAACATTAACCATCCTGAAACCGAGCATGAAATTGAAGTGCAGAATTCACTTAAAATCATTCACTTTGCTTATTTCTTTTCCTGAACCAAGAACTTGGCATTCTTCCCCCAAGGCACAGTATCTGTGTTTTCATAATGACTTTTCTTTGTTCCAAGCTAATTGCTTTAGAATGCTCTGTTACATTTTGCATTGCTTATGGCCCTCTTGATAGATACCTGAGTTAATACATGAAAAACACTTAAAACACTCTGCCACATGGTAGAAGACCAATCCCTGCTTGCTATTGTTATTTTAATGGTATGATATCCATCATCATTTTACATTTACTTGTTTGTAAAAATCTATACAAGACAGGATATGCGAAATTGAGTATGTGGGAGTGGGACATTGAAAGTGCCCAGCAAAATCCAAACAAATATAAGGGATTCTGAGAAGATGGGGAGTACATGAAGGTTTGGATCTTCCAGAAACCTCCTCTCCCTCATGAAAATAAAGCACAAAGACAGCAAAACCAAAGTTCCGTAGACATTATTTGTAACAAAAATATTTGGCAAAAGCATCTGGAAATAGCTCAACAAGACATCTGAAGTGGTTATTCAAAATTAAATACTCATTTACCTATAAAACTAAGGTAGAAGAGTATTTTCGTGGAGATAGTGGAGTATGTGAAATGCAAACCAGCTTTAAGTGGAGAAACAGTGAGTGCCTTTAAAGAGTAGAATGAGCTTTGCTACTTGACTTATAATTATTTCGTTTTTAGTAAACAATGAGACACTAATAGGAGAATCTTTTTTAATTTTGACAAATAATCATGAATCAGCGTATTCAGGAAATCAGCAACATTGGAGTCAAACCAACATCATACCACTGTTTGTGAAAGAGCACACACAAGCTTCCCTTTGAAGTAGTCCGACTGAAGTAGCTATGGTTGTACATATTCTTTCATCAAAAGTTTATGCAGCTCCTTCAATTATTAGATCAATAAGTAATTATCAAGAACCAATGATCTGCCATGCACAATTATGGGTACTGGCTACAATGACTTGCAAAACAAAACAAACAATAAGAAAACAACCAGGAATGTATAGTCAAATAGGAAATGTGGTCATTAATCAAATAACCTTGTCAATGAATGTCCTATCACTACTGTGATGATGGAAAAGTATAAGGAGCTAGGAGAATAAATTATGAGAGGTCGGGGATGTAGCTCAGTGGTAGAGCACTTGCCTAGTATGCACGAGGGCCTGGGTTTAAGTCCAGGACCACCAAAAAACAAAAGAAAAAAATAAATAATAAGATGATTACTCTTATTCTGGTGGAAAATGAAACAGATTATTTGTAAAAAGCAATATTTGGACTAACACATAACGGATGAATAGAGTTTAGGAGGTTTAAGCCTGGAAGAGGGGCAATAGAGGAGTGGGCTTTAGACCACAGAGGGCATCCTGTGAAGAAGTCCTGAGTTAGGAAATCAGACCATATATTCCAGGGTCCAAAAGAAATCCAGGATGTCTGGTGGGTGCAGAGTGAGGGATGGGATGGGAGGAAAAAACAGAACTTGGAAATTAACTGTAATTTATTGTCTAAACTGCCATCACTTTGAGAGTGAAAGGGAGGTACTACAAATGATTATAGCAGAACAACAGGTGGCCCCTGGAGCGCTGAGTCACCCTAATTACAGGCTATGTTAAGGATAGGCCTTTAACAGAGAGCTGATGGAATTGTTTGGAAGGATTTTTAAGCACAGGTTTACATTTTGGCTGCTGCATTGTAGAGAGTGGATTTATAATGAGGCAGCCGTGTGTGGGGAGACTACAAATTAGCATGCTTGCTTCCTGGAGACAGACTGAAGGGCTGTTTCTGTTGCTGTTATTTTTTGTTTGTTAGGTTTTTATAATCCTCCTGTTGTATGCACAGAGCTTGGTCTAAAACTATACTAGGAATTTCCTTTCCTTCCAATGATTGGCATCTGAGAAGTGCTTGATACTTTCCACATCCATATCTAGGGATTAAAGTTAGGACAAACAAAAGATGACTGTTTAGAATTACTGATGCATAAGCATCATAATGTATCTATCTGCAATCCCTCTCCCTCTCTCTTTCCCTATATATCTATATAGATAGAAGATAAAACTGAAAATCATTAAAGATCTTAATGAACTGAACTTCCTTTGAAGAGGTGTTAGCCTTCTATAACAAATTCCTTACACTTCAAAAGTATCTTAAAAAGAAATGCCCCTTGTTTAAATTTCAATCATAAAACATGTTCATTATAGAAATGGAAGCATAGAAAAAAATTGTAATGTTAAACTGCATAAGGAGATGAAATGCTGCATCTTTTTGACCTAGCTAAAATTCATCTGCATGTAAAAGTTTGAATCTTGCTTTTTAAAAAGTTTACTTCAATAAATAAATCTTCCAGACTTAGCTGATAAAAGTGGAGCATACATTGTTCCAGATGGACACCACTGCTTTTATGCTTAGGTATGCCTTAAATATTGCATGGGGCGTACTTTTAGTAAAAATTTTTTTTACTTACACGGTTTTGAAGTTTAGCTGGATATTTTGTACCTTTCTTACAGGCAATGTTAATCACCTATATTTTCCTTATTTGTTTAGTGCAATCCTTATTAACTTTTATAAACAACATTGTGCTAAAAACTTCAGTGCAGAAAAACTATCTCATTTTTTAAAAGTATATCTCTGTGTAAGTTACCAGAAGTAAACATCTTAGGTAAGATTAAATACAGGTATATATCCAAATTTATGATATAGAAATGTTAACGACTCTAGTTTCCTGTCCTTCCTATTTGTTTAGTTAGTTCAAGGGTTGAATTTTTTCTAGCATAGCCTGGACCACAATTATTCTTTTCTTCATAGATAATTCAGACTACACTTGGAAAATTCCTTAATGATGGCGATCCATTTCCTTCTAAAGTCTGGTCTGGGTTTGTACATATTTCAGTGAAGAGGTTTTGGAGACATGTTAGATGTCCATTTACCTATGTTCTCTTCATTCTATTGCTGTGCTCGGATTTTCAGAAATCCATCTATGACTTATTACCTCAACCCTGCTTTTCTGCTTCATTTTCCCTTTATCATTTCTAAATTATGCCTTATAGTTTGTGTTCTGCATTTATACATTATCTGTCCAATACCTGTCTATTCAGTATCTTTGGGACTTTCAATTGTTGAATGTCTATGATAATTATATAGCAGGTTTTTGTCTTGGTAAAATGAGAATATTTGGGGGATAACAATGTGTCAGGTATACTGTAAGTGCTCAACACATGCCTGAGAACACAGATGTACACAAAAGGACTAACTGACTTGGGCAGTTTTTTCTAAGAGGCATTGCTTACCTCCTTCAGGCATGCAAACTGCTTGGGATCATCAACTGGGGCCACCTAAGTGGATGCAGATTCTTTCTGAATATGGATCTTACTACAGATGGAACAGCAGAAAGGTGAACAGGTAATGACTAGCCTTAGACTTTGGAATGGGAGATTTGGATTACTACATTCAGCATGAGCACATGGTGCTCAGGGAGGGCATGGTTCAAGGTGGTGTGAAGTCAACTATCTGTTGTGGGGCAGTTGATGTTTAGAAGTTGCATTTTCTCTTTAAGAAGTCTTGTGATGCTCTAGTACCATGCCAATTGTACCAAAATGGAAGTTTATGTGTAACAAAGTCCCTACAACTAATAACAAATAAGCCTCATTTCCTCCAGAATTCTGTTTTTTTAATCAAGAATTCTTAAGTGTCTTGAATGTCCACCATTATTCAAATACTCTCTGGGAAAGTCTTTTCTGGTTTGTGTTGTTTGTTGCTGTTGTTTATTCTATCATCAATTTTCTCTCTTGTTCATGCTTTCTAAGCACACTGAGAGGTTTCCCACCAAGAATGATGCTTAAAAGAGTTTTATGACACTCCGGCTTTTGGGCTGAAAGAATAACTTCCTGATTGTGCCCTAGGAGAAAACAACTCCCTCAGTGGCAAACAGACAAATAAATACATAAAACTCTTAAATACTTCCCCAATTTCAGTGGTAACTCAGGAGTTTAGTGTTCAATCACTTTATACCACTGTCCTATAGGCCTGGTTCTCATTGATCCACTCATACTTCTATCCATTAATTATTAATCAATGCATATTTAATTCCTTGTAGAGTTTAATGACAAATAGTGTTAATGAATCTTTTGATCAGAAAATGAAATCTATTACTTACTGTGTTTCCTGGAGCCTCAGAACACACAAATATGAAGCATCGTAGTACAGCAGTTTATTCGAGGCAGATACCTGGAATATGGATTTGTTAATTTTTTTAAGTGCATTTTTCTTAATGTTGGAAATGTTTAGCATTTAACATGCTTAGCTCTTACAATTTTTTAAATTTATTTTGATCAGTGTTCTAGGTACAAATTCAAAATAAAAATGAAGTCAACCAATATTTCTCACATTTTTACCTTCCCTGGTGATGGCTTGATTTCTCAATGGCACCAGATGCAATTCCACCTCTGGCACTCCTCCCTCTCTGGAGGAGAGGATTTCTTGGTATGACTTGCTTGCGTCTCCCCAGACTGCTGGTTTAATTCACTGCTATTCCAGGAGTTATCACTGGGTGGCACTCTGCCACCTTGTTTAGATTGCTCCTTCCTTCTCTTGGATGTAATTGCTGGGGTCTGGACCCAGATGCCCATGTTTGGAATCCAGGCTCTGAAATACATTAGCTCTCTGACAACGGACAAACCTGATCGCACCGCTTTAGCAAAGTGAAGATCACAATCCTAAAATTACAGAACTCTTGTGAGAATTTTAAAAATTAAAATATCTTACAAGAGTGCCTGGCTAATAGGAAATATCCACTAAAATTTGTTTGCTATTAATATTACCATATTCAGGATATTATAACAGAACTTAGGTATATGAAAGTAAGTCGTTAAATTTAAAGAACAGAAAAAAAATAAGCAATAACTGCTAGAGACTGTGCTGAAACAGAGGTAAAAACAAGCACCTTGGAAGACAATGAGGTACAGAATTCAAAGCAGACTTGTGGTAGTGATCCAATAATTCCCAGCCATTTATCAAAAATCTTGTAGGAACACATGTCTGAGTTTGTTTTTACAAATTCTACCCCACGTATGTTTCACAATAGCTATATGAAGTAAATATTTTATACCCAGTTTCCATATGAGACTGACCCTAACAGGTGTTAAGAATTTTGCTCCACCCTGTAATTGGAAGATCAAAGATTTAAATCCAGGAAAGTTTTATTTCAGAACGGTTTCTACCGTCTGTTTTCTGCTTGGCCATCTGCTTACATTTCTCTCTCAGTTGTTGCAAGTTAAAATTTTAATACCTACCTTTCAATATTGTTCCTGTGTTTGGAAGGGATTGGGTTGCTTGTGACATCTAATAAGAAAATCATAAACATGTCTGCAGATTGAACGTCTTCTTATTTTCGGGGTGAATCCTGAGCCGACAGGGCTGCCAGGCCCTCACTTAACTTCTTAGATTTCGGTGACATTCCCCTCCTCTCTGACAGTTGTATCAGCACTCTGACTGCTGCTCATGCTGATAACACACACACCAAATTGAAATCACTTGGTGACACGTTCACTCAGGGATTCCTTTGCATAGAAGGTTCCGAGGGGCAGGGAACAGTCCTGAAGATTGTTCCACTACTTAAGAGACCGCCTGGGTAACCCAAATGTGGCTTTAGGGATGGGACAACATTTTCCCCTAAAATATGTGCATCAAATAAGTACTCAAAATATTTGTTACTAATACGTACATATGTATAGGTTAGGGGCAAACAGAGTAGGATGGTAGGAACAGGAGATCAAGAGAACAATTCTACAAAATGGGCCCACTGTGGTGACTCCAACAAGCTTCTTTTTTTTTTTCCCCAAGAAGCAATTTACCTGGCCTCTGTGAACAGGATACGTCACAGGAGAAATACAGGCCCAAAATAATGTTGATAAGAGGAACGCAAATTACCCTGAAGGAGACTTTTGTGACCAGACCTTGAAATTCTGGGATTTAAGGATAGTTCCTCCTAAATACAAAATCTATAAGAAAGTATGGTTAAGAATCCAGTTAGAACTGATCAGCACTGGCCAAGCTGACCTAGAGTTGCCATGGCAGTGGGTACTTGAAAGTCTGATTGTAAAAGCAGTCCTCTTTATGATTTGAAAGTAGTCCTGGTTGCTCTGCAACTTATTTTTGAAATGGACGTGTTTCTCTCTCTTCCTCTCTCCCTGCTCCTCCCTAATGGCTTCAGCTCCCTAATCTCAGGGGAAGCAGGATTATCTTTCTTCCCCATTTTAGGCAAATGTGTTAGTCCTTGAGTACACACCCTCCATAGGAAGGAAGTAATCCAGACTTTGGGGATGGTACCAGAAGAAATCAGAAATGAAGGTCTCCCAAATTAACAAGTGAATTACAAAGCCAACAGAGAATGGGTGGAATGTAGCCTTTGAATCACCCCTTTAAAAGCCTCCTATTCCTGCTGATGGGCAGAATCACACCCTCTGGGACAGGAATCCCCTGTGTTTCTCCTTTGTTAGCAAAGCAATAAACTTGCTTTTTCCCCCCTTTTTCTCAAAACTATGTTCTCTTCAGGCACAGTGGTGCATGCCTATAATCCCAGTGACTTTGGAGGCTGAGGCATGAGGATCACGAGTTCAAAGCCAGCCTCAGCAAAGGTGGGACGCTAAGCAACTCAGTGAGATCCTGTCTCTGAATTAAAACACAAAATAGGGCTGTGGATGTGGCTCAGTGAATTCAATACCCAGTATCTCCACTCCCTCCCCCAAACGGCACAAAAAATCCACGTCCTTATTACTAGATTGGATTTGGGGACAAGGACCGAACTTTAGGCAACATGATGTCACCCTGCAGTCAGTCAAAAGTCAAGAGGTGGATCTGGATGGGACTCTCTGGAAACTTTTCTTGGGTCCCCAATAAATTGGAGAGCAGTAGAAGCACATTGGCCCCTCTGCTCTGAGAGGACCCACCCTCCCTTGAGAGTGCCTCCTTTCCCTTTTCCTATCCCTCCAATAAACTCATTCCTGTTACTCTGAATGACATATCTGAGATATTTCTGCCTTGGATGCAAAAAACAGGGTTTGAAGAGGGGATCTTGTGCCGCCTCAGTTTCTCAGACGGCCTCAGCTCTGTAACAATCCGTAGTAGATTTAGATCTGATGGCATAGATCAGAAGGAAGTCAGACACCATAAGAGGTAGGAAAGAAGTTGAAAGATTTGAGCATTATAACTTTCAAAATTGTAAGCACTTGTTCATTACCCTTTAATATCTTCCCCAATGTGAAATGTGGCTCAAATATTTTCTTTACTATATTTTCAGGGATTAAATGACAGCAGAAGTGACTTTATAATACAAAGGTGATGGTTCTGCATGGTATGATTGCAAATGCCCATGAAGCCCTCCCTTCACATTGAGAATAACATTAGAACACTTGTGCACACACACACCACACCCACACACCTTGCCCTCACTCGCCACATTCTGCAAATGAATGGACCTATCATAAGTATGTAAACACTAACACGGAAACACTTGACCCTTTCACCCTGAGGAAAAGAAAGATGGAGGGACAACAGGCCTGAGAGAGGATGAGGATGAAATTTGCTGAACATTGGTATTCTAGGGTAGGAACTTCAGTATGAACTTGGTGTTTTTTATTTAATGTGTCTAAACTCAGAGTTACTAGAAATACTTCCTATTTGAAATAGCAGTCAAATGTTCTTTAGTGCAATTTTGCTTCTGATCATTTCTTGAGAGCAGGTTTTGATAAACAAGCTGTATGTGCTGAAGGCCTCGGGCTAAAGGGAAAGTAAGAACAGGGCAGAGAGGGTACTGGGGTGCTCCAAACAAATGCGGCTAACGCAGTATTGGCCCTGAGGTCAATGCTGAGTGGAAACCTGCAGACACCACTGAAAACCATCCACAGAAAGAAACCAAAGGTTACACAAAGAATACTATTACTAAAGAGAATATTTTTTCTGCTTACATCAATGGGATGCATTAAAGGTCACTGTGGTCTAGATAAAACCAGAAGTTATTGGCTACCACTAAATCTCATGAGACACTCCAAACTATAAGTCTACACAATCATAAATCTCAAATGCTCAACTCTTCAGGTCCAATCCAAGGGTAAATTTTTTTGATCTTTAATAGAAAACAGGAATTCATTTGTCTTTTAATTTGTTTAATTAAATAGATATTGTAGTATTTGGATAGAGAGAATCTTTATGCTAATATTTAGGTAGAAATGCCAAAAAGTTTTGGGAAGTTGTAAGCAGAAGACTGAATAATGTGGACAGGCTGAGCTGGTTTAAAATGTAGTGTGGATTAGCAGCTGGGTCATCTTATGAGTAAGGAGTCAATCTGGACATACGTGAAGATGAAATTGTCGTGATGGAACATCTTAAGTTACTTCTTTCTCTGGTAACACATGCTGACCTCCATTCTGAGCTTCAGGTGGTCATAGCCCCTGGTGTTTTAAATGTTATTATCTAAGAAACAGTGAAATAGGAGATATTTCTTTGAAGATCCATTAGCTTTAAACTTGCTTCACTGATAAGACAACATCTATTAACCCAGAGAGCATTCCTGGAAGGGCTATTTGTTCACTCTTCATTTTGTCTGTGGAAATGACTTATAGGACAGATGGGGAGGCCAATTTTGGTTTAAAAGTACTTGATATTGGGTCTTGCTGACTGCATTTAATCCAAACCTGTTTAAGGTAGTTTTGAAGTTATGTTCAAGAATGTTTCCTATCCCTGAAGAGAAGGAAAAGAAAAACCCAAAACTAATATACAGAACTTGATATTTAAATGAAATTACATTGTTTTGCCAAGTTCAGACTGTTTTTATCCAATATTCACTAAAAATGTTTACTGAAGAATCAGTAGAAGAAAACATGCCGATGAACAAGTTTGCACTTAATTTGGTCGATGTGGACAATACTTCTGATGTCAAAACTGTTTTCACATTGTTAAAATGGCTGTCTTTCTACTCTCCAGTTTTCTGAATAATTCATTTTACACATTGAACTTTGTTTAGAATGGTGACAACCCAAAAGAAAAATACAAAGAGGGATGTGTGGAGTTTAAAATGGCATCTAGCTCATGGTTCTCAAATCATTTGATTGATTATTTGATGGATTTGTTCACCTTTTTCAGCAAGCAATTATTTATTGAGAACTTATTCTGCACAATGTTCTGTTCTAAGATCTGGAGGTATGGATCATACATGACAGACAAGAACCTTTTCCTTGGTGAATCTTACAACAAGGGAGGGAGACAGACAATAAACAAACTCCCAAGTCTCCATTAAAATGCATAAAGTCAGAAAAAAAGTAAAAGAAAAACTCAGAATATAAAACATTAGCACTGCAGGAAAACCAGTTTTGGAAGAAATTTTATTAACTTTTAGTTCATTAGAAAAAGAGAAAATGATTTTTAATTTCCACAATGTACCTCAGGAAATAACAAATTTAACTGACTGTAAGAAGTCAGTTAATTCATTTCCTTCCTCTTCCACAGTCTATCACTCTGATCAAAAGCCAGTGATCTGTCTTGTCACTTTCTCATGGTCTGGATGATATTCCCACAGAGGCCCACTTCCACTCAATGACTGCCACTCTTCTGTAGTAAGACGTGCAGAAAGAAGGTGCTTCAATTATTACGTCAATAATTTGGAACCCTGTAAAGTAAAAACTTAAAAAAAGAGTACACAACTGTATGTTACCATAACATGAATTGTGTATGTGACAACAGAAAAAGTATGTGAGTACAGTCACGTGTTGTTTAACCATGGGGACACCTTCTGAAAACAATTTGTTAGGAAATTCGGTCATTGGGTAAACATCATAGAGTGTGCTTATAAAAGCAAAGATGGTTCTGGCTTCACCAAGTGATATAATCTTACAGGTCCACCATTGTCTATGCAGCCAGAATTGACTGAGGTATCATTAGGCAGCCCATGGTTACATTATAATCTCTTGTCTTCCTCTGTCTTCTAGTAGGGAATACTCCTCTGTGGAACCCTTAGATTCATTTTGTGTGTTATTTGGGAAGTGAATGATAAAAAAAAA
>JAJEJO010027807.1:0-18077 GCA_020662805.1 Glaucomys volans
GTCTATTACTTTAATTTCAGCTCTAAGGTTCATTATTTTCCTTCTTCTGTTTTTCAAATTGAATTTTTGTTTTGGTTTTTTCTAAGACCTTGAGTTACACCTTGAAGTTGTTTGGGATCTTTCACATGTTGCTACATGGGCACTCAAGGCTAGAAACTTTCCTTCTGGTGATTATTTTCTTGGAATCTTCATGTTCTCCAGATATGAAGTCAGATATTGTGACATGTTGCTTTTTTGTGTTAGAATTGCTTGACCTTCTGGGTCCTTTATGTTTTTCCACATGTATTTTAGGACAGCTTTTTTCTGTTTTCATGAAAATGTCATTGGTCTTTTGATCAGGATTGCCCTGAATCTGTACGTTGCTTTTGGTAATATGATGAATGTAACAATATTAATTCTGCCTATCCATGAATCTGGTAGTCTTTTCATCATCTTGTGTCTTCATCAGTTTTTCTTCAGTGTTCTGTTGCTTTCATTGTAGAGGTCTTTCACCTCTTTGGTTAGATTTATTCCTGGGTATATTTTAAGGTGTTGTGAATGGTATTGTTTTCCAGGTGTCTTTCTCAGTAGATTCTTTATTGGTACATAGGAAAGCAATTGATTTCTTTATGTTGATTTTGTAACCTGCTACTTTTCCAAATTCATTTATGAGCTCTAGCAGTCATTTGGGGTAGCTGTTTGGATCTTGTCAGTATAGGATCATATCAACTGAAAATAGTGATAATTTTACTCTTCCTCCCTTGTTTTTGTCCCTTTTCTTTCCTTGTCTTCCCTCATTACTTTGGCAAGAACTTCTATATGAGTGGTGAGAGTGGACATTTTTAAGGGAAATGCTCTCAATGTTTTTCTTATTCAGTGCAGTATTGGGTTTGTTTTTCTCATATATAGTGGTTGTAATGTTGAGGTAGTTTCCTTCTATCCCTAGGTTCTTCAGGGTTTTGATCATGAAAAGATGTTCCTTTTTTTGAAGCTTTTTTGTGCATCTATTGCAATGGCTAAGTGAATTTTGTCCTTAATTCTGTTTATGTGATGATTTACACTTATTAATTTGCATGTGTTGATCCATTCTTGCATCCCTGGGATAAAGTAAACTTGGTCATGTTGTATACCGTTAATATGTTGTTGAATGTGATTTGCTACTATTTTGTTAAGAGTTTTTGCATTTAAGTTCATCTGGGATACTGGTCTGCAGTTTTTTTCCTGGATATGTCCTTGCCTGTTTTTGATCTGAGAGGGATACTGACTTTGAGTGATTTTGGATGTGTTCCATCCCTTTCTATTTCATGGAAGGAATGAGGAGCATTGGCATTAGTTCTCCTTTAAGTCACATAGAATTCAAGAGAATCCATCTGTACCTGGGCTTTTATTTGGAAGCTTTTTATTACTGCTTCTATCTAATTGCTAGTTACTGGTCTATCTCATTGCTAGCTACTGGTCTATTTAGGTATAATGTGTCCTCTGGATTCAATTTTTACAGAACTGTCTAGAAATGTACCCATTTTTTTCTGTTTTTTTTTTTTCAGTTCATTGGTGTATAATTTTCAAAATAGCCCCTAATGATTTTTTTTTATTTCTGTTATATATGTGATGATTTCTTCATTTTTATCTCTAATTTTGTTAATTCAAAAGTCTTCTTTTGAAAACAAATGGAGTACAGCTATTTTTTCTCTGGTTGTACACAATGTAGAGTCACACTATCTTCATTCATACATGTACACAGGGAAATGATGTCTGTCTCATCCTGTTATTATTCTTACCCCCCATGACCCCATGACTGCCTTCCCTCTATGCTATCTATCCTTCCTCCATTCTTGCCTCCCTTCCACCCTGCATTATGCATCATCATTCACTTATCATAGAGATCCTTCTACCTTTGGATTTTTGGGATTGGCTAATCTCACTTAGCATGACAGTCTCCAACAGCATCCATTTACCTGCAAATGCCATAATTTTATTCTTCTTTATGGCTGAGTAATATTCCATTGTGTATATATACCATAGTTTCTTTATCCATTCATCTATTGAAGGGCATCTAGCTTGGTTCCACATCTTCCTATTGTGAATGGAGCAGCTATGAACATTGATGTAGCTGCATCACTGTAGTAATCTGATTTTAAGTCCTTTGGGTATAGGCCAAGGAGTGGGATAGCTGGGTCAAATGGTGGATCCTTTCCCAGTTCTCTAAGGAATCTCCACACTGCTTTCCAGAGTGGCTAGACCAACTTGCAATCCTACCAGAAATGTATGAGTGAATCCTTCTCCCCACATCATCATCAACACTTGTTTCCTGTATTTTTGATAAAAGACATTCTAATTGGGGTAAGATGAAATCTTAAGGTGGTTTTGATTTGCATTTCTCTTATAATGAGGGATGTTGAACATTTTCTCATAAATCTGTTGATTACTTGTAGATCTTCTTCTGTAAAGTGCCTGTTCATTTCCTTGGCCATTTATTGATTGGGTTGTTAGTATTCTTGGTGTAAATATTTTTGAGCACTTTGTAGATTCTGCAGATTAGTGCTCTATCTGAAATGTGTGTGGCAAAGATTTTCTCCCACTCTGAAAGCTCTCTCTTCACATTGCTGATTGTTTCCTTTGCTGAGAAAAAGCTTTTTAGTTTGACTCTATCCAAATCATTGATTCCTGCTTTTATTTCTTGTGCTTTGGGAGTCATGTTAAGGAAATCTGGTCCTAGGCCAACATGATGGAGACTTGGACCTATTTTCTCTTCTGTTATGCGCAGGGTCTCTGGTCCAATTCCTAGGTCCTTGATCCATTTTGAGTTGAGTTTTGTGCAGGGTGAGAGATATGGGTTTAGTTTCATTTTGCTGCATACGTATTTCCAATTTTCCCAGCACCATTTGTTGAAGAGGCCATCTTTTCTTCATTGTATGTTTTTGCCTCCTTTCTCAAGTATTTGATGCCTGTATTTATGTGGGTTTGTCTCTGTGTCCTCTATTCTGTGCCATTGATCTCCCTGTCTATTTTGGTGCCAATACCATGCTGTTTTTGTTACTGTTGCTCTGTAATATATTTGAAGGTCTGGTATTGTGATTCCCCCTGCTTCACACTTCTTGCTAAGAATTGCTTTAGCTATTCTGTGTCTCTTATTCCTCCAAATGAATTTCAGGATTGCTTGCTCTATTTCTATGAGGTCCATCATTTGGATTTTATTTGGAATTGCATTGAATTTGTATAGTGCTTTGGTAGTATGGCCATTTTGACAATATTAATTCTGCCTATCCAAGAACATGGGAGATCTTTCATCTTCTTAGATTCTCTTTAATTTCTTTCATTAGTGTTCTGTAGTTCTCATTGTAGAGGTCTTTCACTTCTTTTGTTAGATTGATTCCCAAGTATTTTATTTTTTTGAGGTTATTTTGAATGTGGTAGTTTTCCTAATTTCTCTTTCAGAGGATGCATCACTTATGAATAAAAATGCATTAGATTTATGAGCATTAATTTTATATCCTGCTAGTTTATTGAATTCATTTATGAGTTCCAGAAGTTTTCTGGTGGAATTCTTAGGGTCTTCTAAATAGAGAATCATGTCATCAGCAAATAGGGATAGTTTGAGCTCTTCTTTTTCTATTCGTATTCCTCTAGTGTCTTTGGTCTGTGTAATTGCTCTGGCTAGAGTTTCAAAGGTGATGTTGAATAGAAGTGGTGAAAGAGGGCATCCCTGCCTAGTTCCATTTCTCAGGGGGAATGCTTTCAGTTTTTCTCCATTTAGAATGATGTTAGCTGTGGGCTTGGCATAGATAGCCTTTACAATGTTAAGGAACGTTCCTACTATCCCTATTTTTTCTAGTGTTTTGAGCATGAAGGGGTGCTGTATTTTATCAAATGCTTTCTCTGCATCTATTGAAATAATCAAGTGGTTCTTGACTTTACGTCTGTTGATGTGGTGAATTACATTGATTGATTTCCGGATGTTGAACCAACCTTGCATCCCTGGGATGAAACCCACTTGATCATGGTGCACTATCTTTTTAATATGCTTTTGTATGTGATTTGCTAAAATTTTGTTAAGAATTTTTGCATCTATGTTCATTAGGGATATTGGTCTGAAATTTTCTTTCCTCGATGTGTTCTTCTCTGGTTTTGGTATCAGGGTGATATTAGCTTCATAGAGTGAGTTTGGAAGGGTTCCATCCTCCTCTATTTCATGAAATACTTTGAGGAGTATTGGAATGAGCTCTGCTTTGAAGGTCTTGTAGAACTCGGCTGTGAATCCATTCAAAGAAAACTGGACTTTTCTTTGTTGGTAGGCTTTTGATGACTTCTTCTATTTCATTGCTTGAAATTGATCTATTTAAGTTAAGATCTATTTAAGTGTATGTCCTCCAGATTCAGTTTGGGTGGCTCATATGCCTCTAGGAACCTGTTGATGTCTTCCAGGTTTTCTATTTTTTGGAGTATAGATTTTCAAAATAGCTTCTAATTATGTTTTGTATCATTAGTGTCTGTTGTAATATTTCCATTTCCATCCTGAATTTTAATAATTTGGATTTTCTCTCTCCTTCTCTTCGTTAGTGTGGCTAAGGGTTTATCAATTTTGTTTATTTTTTCAAAGAACCAACTTTTTTTGTGAATTTTTTGAATTGTTCCTTTTGTTTCAATTTCATTGATTTCAGCTCTGATTTTATTAATTTATTGTCTTCTACTACTTTTGGTGATGATCTGTTCCTCTTTTTCTAGGGCTTTGAACTGTAATGTGAGGTCATGGATTTGTTGACTTTTCATTCTTTTATTGAATGCACTCCATGCCATGAATTTTCCTCTTAGCACTTCTTTCATAGTATCCCAGAGATTCTGTTATGTTGTATCTTTGTTCTCATTGACCTGTAAGAATTTTTTATTTCCTCCCCAATGTCTTCTGTTATCCATGCATCATTCAATAGCATATTATTTAATCTCCAGGTGTTGGAGTAGTTTCTGTTTTTAACTTTACCGTTGATTTTTAATTTTATTCCATTATGATCTCATAGAATACAAGGTAGTATCTCCATGTTTTTGTATTTGCTAAGAGTAGCTTTGTGGCATAACATATGGTCTATTTTAGAGAAGGATCCATGAGCTGCTGAGAAGAAAGCGTATTCACTTTTTGATGGATGGAATATTCTATATTTGTCTGTTAAGTCGAAATTAGCAATTGTGTCATTGAGTTCTATGGTTTCTTTGTTCAATTTTTGCTTGGAAGGTCTGTCCAATGGTGAGAGAGGAGTGTTAAAGTCCCCCAGTATTATTGTGATTGGTGTATTTGGTACTTGGAATTGAGAGGGATCTGGTTGACAGACATGGGTGTGCCATTTTTTGGTGCATAAATATTTATGATTGTTATGTCTTGGTGATTTATTCTTCCCTAAAATAGTATGAAATGTTCTTCTTTATCCCTTCTGACTAACTTTGGCTTGAAGTCTGCTTTATCTGAAATGAGGATGGAAACTCCTGCTTTTTTACTCAGTCCATGTGCATGGTATGTTTTTTCCCAACCTTTCATCTTTAGCATGTGGGCATGTTTTTCTATGAGATGAGTCTCTTGAAGGCAGCAGATTGTTGGGTCTTTTTTTTTAATCCATTCTGCCGGTCTATGTCTTTTGATTGATGAGTTTAGGCCATTTACATTTTGGGTTATTATTGAGATATGACTTATATTCCCAGTCATTTTGACTTATTTTTTGAATTTAATCTTACTTGATTTTTCCTTTAATTGGCTGTTCCTTTATGGTAATTCCTCCCTTTGTTGACTTACATTGTTGTTTCTCATTTCTTCCTCTTGGAATATTTTGCTGAGGATTTTCTGTAGGGCAGGCTTTCTACTTGTGAATTATTTTAGCTTGTGTTTATCATGGAAGAATTTTATTTCATCTTCAAATCTGAAGGTAAGTTTTGCTAGGTATAAGATTCTTGGTTGGCCTCCATTTTCTTTCAGTGCTTGGAATATGTTGTTCCAGGCCCTTCTTGATTTTAGGGTCTGGGCTGAGAAATCTGCTGATATTCATATTGGTTTCCCCCATATGTAATCTGATGTTTTTCTCTTGCAGCCTTTAAAATTCTATCTTTCTTTTTTATGTTAGATATTTTCATTATAATATGCTTGGGTGTGGATCTGTTGTGATTTTGTGCATTTGGTGTCCTATAAGCTTTGTCATAGTAATGACAAAGTAATTACATGTCTAGTAATGCTTTGAATGTGGGATAGTGAACTGAAGGGAAGATCCTCCTTAAGTGTGGGTGGCACCGCCCAGTAAGATGGAATAAAAGCTGGAAGAAAAATGAAACAGGTGAAGATGCAAGCTTTTCTCTTCTTGAACAGCTTCTTGATCACTGCTTCTTTCATCTGAGGATATCAGTCTCTCACTTCTTCACTCTTCCATAGTGGACTCTGTCAGTGATTTTCCAAGTATTTTCCAGAAGCGTTGGTCTCAGACTAGGGTAGCACTCTTGATTCTTCTTGTTCTGGAGCTTTGGCATCTTGAACTGCACAGCCGCTGGTTCTTCCAGCTCTCCAGTTGCAGATGGCCACTTGGGACTATCCAGTTTCTGGTTGTGTAAACCAATCTAATAAATCCCCTTTTATAATCATATTTCCTGTTGATTCTATTCCTCTGGAGAACCCTGACTACTACAGAGAGGCAGAGAGATTGAGGAGGAGCAGGGAGAGAGGAAGATAAAGAACATGTCCATTTTAAAAATCAGTCGTAGTAGCACAGCAGCAAGAGCTATATTCAGAGCATAAAGTGGACCACAGCTACATTTTCATTTTCTACTGCCGATTGCTACACTCCATTTCTATGGAAAAGTGGGTGATGACATCTCCATGCTGCTTCCTGCTGAAAGAGGGCAAAGCTGGGGGAAATAACCCAAAGTCCGTGTTCTCTATTGGGTGAGATGTGGACAGTTAAGGGTAGGTATTCAGCAGAGCAGTTGAAAAGGCCACAGTGGCAGATGGCAGGTGACTGGACAAGACATGCATAGGGCAGGGATCTTGCTAGGACACCAATACAAGATAGCAAAGCATTACTTTGTTGCAGACAATCAGCACAAAGCAATTAGTATTTCAGCCAGTCTCTGAAAACCATGAAGACAACAACTCATAATCCTATCAGTGAAAACAGATCAAGTTTATCAATGTAAGAGGTTAGGAAGATTTGTAGGTCTATGAGATCAGGCTCAAATTAACTCAGGTCAAACTTGCAACTCTAGAGTCCTTTGTAATCATTATTATTAGGCACTCCCACAAAATAACCCCTTTTTATAGTCTCCAGGTTTACTTACTTTTGGTTGGACTGACTCAAGTGTACATCCTAAGTTACATTTGAAAAAAACTGTTTTTCCTTTTAAATGTCCATGTAGTATTATGCTCAGGCTATACTTTCCTGCCATGTAGTTAATACCAAGTTGGTTAAAACTGACCTTGATCCTATCTACTCTTAAGCGTCAGCTGAGTTCCTTAGAGATCATTCTTGGGGACATGTGCAAAGCCTCTTATCTCCTTTAGCTTTCCTCTCCCAGTGGTGCCATCTGTCAGGATGGGTCAGGGTTTGGCTGACGATATGTGGCTTCTCTTAGAAGCATCAGGGACATTGCCCTCTCTAATGACCCTCCTCTTTGCAGAATGTGCACTGGTTGACTTCCAGTTCTCTAGGGTCCCCTCAAGCTCTCTGATTGGCAGATTGGGTGACTCATCAGAGTTGCAGGGCCCAGAGAGGGTCCTATCATTCTCTGGGTCCTGGCTGACCTTAGAGGACAAGGGCCAAATGTTGACTGCTTTTGCCTTGGCCCTTTTACTTCCTTGATTTTGGTCTCCAAGTTCTTGGTTTTATACATCCAGCATGCCAGTTTCACCAGTCTTAAAGTGGGAATAACAGGCTATAACTTCAATATCTATAATTTTACTCTTATCCCTTTCATTTAATTGGGGCCAATATTAGTACCAGCATTATATCCTATCTGTCCTATAGATTATGACTTATTGTCTCAGATGAATTTAGGTTCTATTGAAGCAGTACTTCTACAAAACACTAGCAGGCAAGTTTAAAGTTTTAGAAGGAAAATACCAAAGGAATGGTAATGTATCTTTGATATATCTCTACCTAGCCTTTACAAAGACCCATATATTTATCACCTCAATTACATATGTTTTACTTTCCTTTAAAACTCTTTTGCAAACCTAACTACCTTTTACAATTTACTTAAACCTTTACTTATGTTTTTAATGATTTAAACAGGTGGGAGTTCCCCAAAGCAAAAGGAGCTTTGGTAGCTGCTGGGACAGTCCCTCAGTCCCTCCCTTTACTCACAGAAATAGCTCCTCCAGTTTGATCTGAGGCAAATTCACCCATTTCTTAACTTTCCTGCAGTTGGCTCTCAACACGTTATCCAGCCATCTTGCATCCTCAGCTTGGAAGTGGGGTTCTTTGGAGAGCCAGGCCTACCCAAGTAAGCTGGAGTGGGGACTGCACCTGGATCCCACCTGGGATGTCAGATTTGTTACCAAACCTTGGTCCTTGTGTCCAGTGCCAACCCAATAATGAGGACATGGTTTTGAGAAAAAGGAATAAGAAGACGTACTGCTTTGCTAGTAAAAGAGAAACACGGGACTCCTGTCCCAGAGGCTGTGATTCTCAAATGTATTCTTTCTTATTCTCTGGTCATAACTTAATAATTTCTGGTTCCCTCTGAGTCTGAGTGTCCAATATTGAATTATATCTAGTTTCCTCAGTCACTATCCTCTTCCAGAAGTATGCCTTTTGCTTCCTTTGTGAACTATAGAGTAACTGCAAAGTGTAGCCTTCCTTTGTTATGCCATCTCTCCTGTGCCTGTGTTGAAGTATTTCCCCCATTTGCCTCTACCAGTTTCAAATGCTACTTTTAGGTCTTTGATCCATTTTGAGTTGAATTTTTAAAAATGTTTTCTATTCTGACTTAAGAAAATGGCTCCAGCCTTTATAATACCTGATATTTATGTCAAATTTTAAAGATTTCCCTTCCTTTCTTTCTCTTGGTGTTAGTAGTCAGGTATTCCGGTATAATTGTGTGTGTGTGTGTGTGTGTGTGTGTGTGTTGTGTATGTGGATAGACCATGCAGAGAGATTTATTGTAAAGAACTGGCTCCTGTGATTGTGGGTAGGGGTGGTGAATTTGATTTCTGCAGGGTTTGACAGGAAGGTGAAGACCCAGGGAAGAACTGATGTTGCAGCCCAAGTTTGGAGGCTTCTGGCAGAATTCTTTCTTTCTCAGGATCTGTCAGTCCTTTAGTGCTTTGAACTGATTTGATGAGGCCCTCCCACAGTGGAGTGTAATCTACTTTAATCAAAGTCCACTGACTATAAATGTTAATTGCAGCTAATAAACCTTCTTGGCAACATCTAACTGATTTGTGACCAAAACCTTTTGGTTACTGATGCCTAACTCCCTTCAATACATGAAATTAACTATCATGGTACCATTTGACAAACTTAGTTATAAGATAGTATATTCCATGGTGGACAAGCAGAAAATGAAATTTGGCTGAACCACAAGCACACATAGCCCAACCAGTCATCAGGGAGGTTCAGGAAATGCAGTTATATGTTCCTGAGAGGCATAGAATCAGTTGGTCAACTGAATTACTACCACTTCTAGTTGGCTTACTGTACACCCTCAAATGAAATGTACTTATCCCATCCCAGGATACATAACTCAACATGTTATCCAGTCCCAGCAAGGAGCTCAAAGTCCCTCGTTTCCATATGATGCACAGCAGCCCACATGTGGGTCCTGGTTTGACTCCACTTAAATCAGAATTATGAATTACCAATACAATATTCCTAACCCCACAATCACTGTACAGATTTATAATTGAAAGGAAATTTTCATTAAAATCAGTCTCATGCAGGAAGTGGAAAATGAAGTATGTGTTGTTATTTGGATCTTAAAAAGATCCATATGCTAAAGGTTTGTTTGCCAGACTGTGTCAGCAATGGGAAGTGATGGAACCTGTAGGAGGTGGGGCTTCTTGGAAGGACGTTAGATTATTGTGACATTGGTACCATGACCTCATGCTTCATCCTATGTCTTTACTTCCAGGCTGCCATGAGGTGCACAGCATTTCTCTAGAATATAGTCTCTGCCATGATTTCTTTTATGCTAGAGTCTGCAAAACATTGAAAATGATGTACATAATTGTATGTAATATGAATCAATTATACATAATATGAAATCTCTGAAACAGCCAAAATTAACCTTTCTTCCTCTCGATTTGTTTATCTTATGTATTCTCTCAAAGTGGCAGAAATCAAATTCTCACAAAACCTTTCTAAATTCTATTCTACTTCCTCATTCACTTTCCTTGCTTCCATGACATAATGATGCTAACTTGAGATAAGTTTCCTCCCATAAGCTCACTTTTCTCTCTAACATTTAGGATATAATCAGTAGACAGAAATTATATGACCAATTTGAATAGAAACATGTATGTGTGTGTGTATGTAAATGTTTACCTGTAGTAACTTACATGAATGAAGGGTAACTACTGCATTGAAAGAGCAAAAGTCAACTCCAGGAGGTAATAGGACCTCATTTCTAGGGATGAGGGAACGTGAATAAGGAAGAATTGTAGGAATTTAGAATGAGGGTCCTGAGGCTCAGATTCAGAACTGAACACAAAGTATGCTGCTGCAAGAAAATGTTCCCTGTGCCAGATGGTTGTAGACTCAGATGAATATGTTGGACAGAGGGATGGTTATTTGAAAGAATGGAGGAATTCTCCATACAACTAATAAAGCACCATGAACACTTGCTTTGGCTGGTTTGCCGAGGAAGATTAAAACCCAACATGCCATCTGCAAATAGTGATAGTGTGAGTTCTTTTCCTGTTTGTATTGCTTTAATTTCTTCTAATTGCTCTGGAGAGAGTTTCAAGGATATGTTGAATAGAAGTGGTGAAAGAGGGCATCCTTGTTCCAGTTCTTAGAGGGAATACTTCTAATTTTTCTCCATTGAGAGTGATGTTGGCCATGGGCTTAGCATCAATAGCTTTTACAATGTTGAGGTATGTTCCTAGTATCTCTATTTTTTTCTAGTGTTTTGAATATGAAGAGGTGCTGTATTCTGTCAAATGCTTTCTCTGCATCTATTGAGGTAATCCTATGATTCTTGTCTTTAAATCTATTGATGTGATGTATGAAATTTACTTTATTTTTTATTCACACATATAATATATAATTCATATAATCATATAATCTTACATATACATGGGGTAATACTGTCTGTCTCAGTCTACTATTTTTCCTTCCCCCATCCCCTCCTGTCCCATTTTCCTCTACACCATCCATACTTCCTCCATTCTTTCCTATCCCCCCATAATCCCCCCATTATATATCAGCATCCATTGATCAGAGAAAACATTCGGCTTTTGGTTTTTTGGGCTTGGCTTATTTCACTTAGCATGATATTCTCCAACTCCACCCATTTACCAGCAAATGCCATAGTTTTATTCTTTTTATGGCTGAGTAATATTCCATTGTGTATATATACCACAGTTTCTTTATCCATTCTTCAGTTGAAGGACATCTCAGTTGGTTCCACAATCTAGCTATTATGAATTGAGCAGCAATGAACATAGATGTGGCTGCATCCCTATATTTTGCTGATTTTAAGACCTTTGGGTATAAACCGAGGAGTGGGATAGCTGGGTCAAATGGTGAGTCTATTCCAAGTTTCTTGAGGAAATGGATCAGGGATCTAGGAATTAGACCTGAGACTCTTTACCAAATAGAAGAAATAGTAGGCCCGAATCTTCTTCATATTGGCTTAGGACCAGACTTTCTCAACATGACCACCAGAGCACAAGAAATAAAAGGAAGAATCAATAAATGGGATGGATTCAAACTAAAAAGCTTTTTCTCAGCAAAAAAAAACACAATCAATTATGTGAAAAGAGAGCGTACAGAATGGGAAAAAATCTGTTCCATATACACTTCAGACAGAGCTCTGATCTCAAAATTTATAAAGAACTTACAAAACTTTACACCAAAAATACAAAGAACCCAATCAATAAATGGGCTAAGGAACTGGGAATACACTTCACAGAAGATGATACACAGGTGATTAACAAATACATGAAAAAGTGCTCATCATCTCTAGTAATTAGAGAAATGCAAATTAAAACCACCCTAAGATTTCATCTAACTCCAATTAGAATGGCTATTATCAGGAATACAAGCAATAACAAGTGTTGGTGTGGATGTGGGGAAAAAGGCACACTTGTACATTGCTGGTGGAGTTGCAAATTGTTGCAGCCACTCTGGAAAGCTGTATGACATTTATTGATTTCCATATGTTGAACCAACATTACATTTCAGGGATGAACCCTAATTGATCATGGTGCACTACCTTTTTAATATGTTTTTGTATGTGATTTGCCAGAATTTGTTGAGAATTTTTGCATCTATGTTCATGAGGGATATTGGTCTGAAATTTTCTTTCCTTAATGTGTCTTTGTCTGGTTTTGGTATCAAGGTGACACTAGTCTTATAGAATGATTTTTGGAAATGTTCCCTTCTTTTCTATTCCATGGAATAATTTGAGGAGTATTGGTGTTCATTCTTCTTTGAAGGTCTCGTAGAACTTGGCTGAGAATCCTTCTGACCCTGGTCTTTTCTTAGACAATGCCATCAAAAGCCTACCCACTATTTCATTGCTCAAGATTGATCTGTTTCAATTATACATGTCTTCCTGCATAAGTTTGGGTAAGTCATATGTCTCTAGAATTTTTTTGATGTCTTCAAGATTTTCTATTTTACTGGAGTAAAAATTTTCAAATACTTTATGATTATCATCTGTATTTCAGTAGTCTCTTTTGTGATATTTCCTTTTTCATCGCAAATTTTAGTAATTTGAATTTTCTGTCTTTCTCTTTGTTAGTGTGGCTAAGGGGTTATTTTATTTATTTTTTCAAGAAACCAACTTTTTGTTTTGTTGACTTTCAGAATTTATTTTGTTTCAATTTCATTGATATCAACTCTAATTTTAATTATTTCCTCTCTTCTGCTTTTGGTGTTGATTTGTTCCTTTTCTAGAGCTTTGAGATGTAATGTTAGGTCATTTAATCATTGATATTCTATTCTTTTATTTTTATTTGGGGGGAGGAATACAGGGATTGAACTCAGAGGCACTTGACCACTGAGCCATATCCCCAGCCTTATTTTGTATTTTATTTGGAGACAGGGTCTCACTGAATTGCTTAGTACTTCACTTTTGCTGAGGCTGGCTTTGAAATCGTTATGCTCCTACCTCAACCTACTGAGCCACTGGGATTACAGGCATGTGCCACCATGCCTAGCTTTTATTCTTTTAGTGAATGAGCTCAATGCAGTGAACTTTCCTCTTACCACTGCCTTCATAATGTCCTGGAGATTTTGATACGTTGTATCATGATTCTCATTTTACTGTAAATATTTTTAAATTTCATTCCTGATTTCTATCCATTCATTATTCAATAGTATATTATTTAGTTGCCAGGTGTGTGAGTGGCTTCTACTTCTTATTCTGTCATTGATTTCTAAGGCCCCAGACCTTTTGAAGATGTTTAAAAGGTATAAATTCTGCTGTGGGGACAATGTAACAGGTGCTATACCAAATTGCAAGGGATTCAGAAAGACCCATTTGTTCTTATGCTTCAATTGCCCACCTCCCTGAAAGTCCTCCTGTTCTAAAAGTAACACCTCCAGTCTCTCAGCAGGATGAAGTTAGTGTCTTTTAAGAGAACTGACCTCCCTGTTGCCCAAGAATTACTATTTTCCTCTCAAAAATATTTGTATTTAAAAAAGAGAAATTAGGAAAGCTACCTCATTCACAGTAGCCTCAAAACAACAACTTGGGAATCATTCTGACAAAAGGGGTGAAAAACCTCTACAATGAAAACTATAGAACACTTAAGAAAGAAATTGAAGAAGACCTTAGAAGATAGAAAGATCTCCCATGCTCTTGAATAGGCAGAATTAACATTTTCAAAATGACCGTACTACCATGTTACATAGATTTAATGCAATTCCTATTAAAATCCAAATGACATTCTTCATAGAAATACAAAAAGCAATCCTGAAATTCATTTGGAAAAATAGGAGACCCAGAATAGCCAAAGCAATCCTTAGCAAGAAAAGTAAAGCAGGAGGCATCACAATGCCAGATCTTAAATTATATTACAAGAGCTACAGTAACAAAAACAGTATGGTATTGGTACCAAACCAGACATGTAAACCAGTGGTGCAGTAAAGAAGACACAGAAACAAACCCACATAAGTTCCGTTATCTTATAATAGATAAAGGTACCAAAAACATACATGAAGAAAAGATAGCCTTTCAACAAATGGTACTGGGAAAACTGGAAATCCTTATGTAGCATAATGAAATTAAACCCCTATCTCTCACCCTGCACAAAAGTCAACTCAAAGTAGATCAAGGACCTAGGCACTAGAGCAGAGACCCTACACCTAATAGAAAAAAAAGTAGACCTAAATTTTCACCATGATGGCTTAGGAACTGACTTCTTTAACAAGACTCCTAAAGCACAAGATGTAAAATTAAGAATCAACAAATGGAATGGATTCAAACTAAAAAACTTCTTCAAAGCAAAGGAAACAAGAACATGGAGAGCCTACAGAATGGGAGAAAATCTTTACTACATTCATCTCAGTAGAGCATTAATCTCCAGGATATATAAAGAGCTCAAAAAACTGAACATACCCCGAAAAATAACCAAATCAATAAATGTGCTAAGGAAGTGAACAGACACTTCACAGAAGAAATATGATTGGTCAACAAATACATGAAAAAATGTTCAAGATCTCTAGCAATTAGAGAAATGCAAATCAAAACTACATTGAGACTTCATTTCACTCCAGTCAGAATGACAATTATCTAGAATACAAGCAAAATAAATGTTGGTGAGGATGTGGGGAAAAAGATACATTCATAGATTACTGGTGGGAAGAATCCCCTGGACCTATCAGTCCTGTTGTAAACAGTTCTAATTGAGGGCTTTGTCCACTGGAGACTTTGCCTCTGAGTGCCGTCCAGCTACCCATGATCCCCTTCACAGATGGGACAAGGTGTTGGTGACTTCCATTGCTTTTGTGGGCAGCCTTTCTTTTATTGTCCCTCTTGGCCACAGTTGTAGCAGGCTATGAAGGGAGCCATACCACTTTAGGGACCTTGTCCTCTGGAATTAGCTATCTACAGAGCTGCCACAAGGGCAGCTGCCTTTCTTTTGTGTTCTCTTTCTTTCTCTTTCTCTCTCTCTCTTTTCTCCACCCAACTTCTCTCTCCTCCTAGTCTTAATTGTAAAAGACTGAAGTGCCAATTTTTAAGAAATTATCTAGAGTGCTGTCAGGTTCTGCAGCACTCTAGATTTTTGTAATTTTCTCCTAATGTCTGGAACTGACTGAGTTATGAATTTGTCCTTTACTATAACTTGACCTGCTGGGGAATCTTGGGCCATTGAGATGTGCTTAATAAAGCTTCCCTGAATCTTTTCAATAGGTTGAGTGAGTTTCTTCAGTCTCCTGTATTACCAGAGAAAGTTTGTAATAATTTAGAGTTTTAGTGTGGATTCCCTTTAAGCTCTCCATCACACAGGTCTGAAAATACTTTCTCATTCCCCCATATCTTTCTGCATCCCAGTTTTGGTCATCCCAGTCAACTGCCTACTGCCCTGTTGGGAATTTTTCCTGTGAGTCCACTTCATTTGGAAGGAATAGGTCTCCTGGGCCTTGCACTACATATAGTTCATTGCCATAGTTTTTAGCTGCCTATAAAGTGTCCTGGTGTTCAGTGTTAGAGAGCATTTGGTTTACTAACATTATGTCTTCCCAGGTTAAGTCAAAAGTTTGGGTTAGGCCCTGAAATACCTCTGTATATTTATCAGGGTCATCTGATAATCTTCCCAAGTCAGTCTTAATTTGTCTCAAGTCTTGCAGAGAAAAAGGGACCTGTACCATAGTGATTCCTTTTGGACCCTTTCTATGGCTTGCAGGGATAGGAGGGAGGCTGGAAGCATTATTTCTGGTTTGGTGTTCCCTCAGAGGATGTCAGGGCTCTGTTGCAAACCCTGAGTAAGGAGGGCATAATGGCTTCACAAAGGCTTTACTGTATTTGATCCTTCTGTAAGAGAAACTGCTTTCCTGGGGCCCATTAATGCAGCCAAGAAGGTGGAATATAATCTACATTGGTTGTCTCTTCAGACAAAATAAGCACTTTTATATAGCATGCCCTGACCATTTCCAACTACAAACTAAGTCTGAGTGTAAAATTGTATTATAGTTTATACTTCCCTCATGGGACCATATTCCCCCATCCTCCAGCAGGTACTCAGGCCAAATTTGGGTACAGAAAAATATCAGACACTTCTTCTTTAGAGTCTGAAGGTGAAAGGAATCTCAGTGTTTCAAAATGTATCTTTTTTATTTACTTATTGATTCATTGAACACAAATGGAGTACAGCTATTGTTTCACTGGTTGTGCACAAAGTAGAGTCACACCATCTGTGTGTTCATGCAAAATGTATCTTAAAGGAGTATTTATATCCATCCAAAAGACAAAATGGGTAAGAAGTTGTCCCTTGGCATCCCTCCATTGTCTGAGCCAGACTGAGGCATCCCTCACTCTCCTGTAGATATCAAAGCCATGGGTGACAACCCCTTGAATCCTGCCAGTTGATGTAGTTGCTCTTAACCAATGTCAAGTACATAAAGTTTACTGTGATGCTCAAAATTAGAGTGACCACGTATTGAGGCTTGTAGGATTTGATCTGATTGGATTAGTTACCCTTATCAATGCATGATCCAAAATCCCTCCTTGTGTCATTTTCTTTTTAGAATAAGAGACTGATTTTTCTGACTGTGTTTACCCTCAATTATGGAGGCATGTCCTGGAGGAACTTCATTATTATGCAAAGAGAGAGCCATGTGCCTGAGGGTCATGTGCCCTAAACGAGTTTTTAAACTTTCCTGATGTGTTTGCCATCATACTCATACTTAGGGCCATTAAAATCCTGTTGTATTTGCTGTAAATATTTGATCTTATATTGCTTGAGTTTTTGTTTGGATTGTGTTTTTTTCTTTGAACTGGTAGGGTTTAGAAACTTAGAGAATGGAATCTTCCTTCTGAATGGGCACTCATCAAAGACAGTGTGGAATTTAGGTCCTAAAAGGCAAACAAGGGCTTGGAAATTCCTTATAACCTCACCATGGGTTCTACTGAAAAAAATTGGGATTTGGGGAGGTATAAGAAACCTGTGACTTTATGGTTTTTGCAGCACATGTGTGTGTGTGTAGGGGGGGAGGGGGGGGGGGGGGAGGGAGGGAGGGACAGAGAAGGAAAAGAGAAGAGAAGAAAGAGACTGGTTGGCTCACACTCTGGGGATTAGTGGGTTGCCTCTTTCCCAATGACTTGGAACATGCTAAGACTTTGTCCACCATAGGGTCAGTTCAGTCTGAAAGTGCAAGAAAGAAGCAGAAGCTTGAGATCAGTTTCAAAATGGTGGAATAGAGAAGGTCACTTTCCTGGCTGCTCCATGGTGGAAGCCAAGGAAGCAGACATATAGCTTCTCAGAAAGGTGGGTGAACAAGAAAAGGTGGGGGTGGAC
This sequence comes from Glaucomys volans, assembly GCA_020662805.1. Taxonomy (NCBI): domain Eukaryota; kingdom Metazoa; phylum Chordata; class Mammalia; order Rodentia; family Sciuridae; genus Glaucomys; species Glaucomys volans. Next base: position 17,633 of record JAJEJO010027807.1, read on the forward strand.
TTTATTGGAATTTAATAATGGACATTCAAAACCACTGAGGACTTAGAAGTTTGGATATCATAAAATAAGAAAGAAATCCCCAGTACCACAGCCACTGCTGCAGCCAGAAGCACCAATCAGAGCTATCTCTCCATGAGCACAGTGGAGAGATAAGGGAATTAAAGGAACATGCATTTTTAGAAGGATTAGGGTATGTCTGGGTATAGAGAGTTTAGAGATCAAAGACACTGCCCAACTAAACTGAAAGGTGCACTGCACAATATCCGTGTATGGGAAAGAAACTATATCTCTCCCAGTGGTATGTGGAGGACAGAAGAAGAAATCATTTGCTGCAGCATGGGGGTTGGAAGCTGAGGGAGCCAATTCCTGGCAGACCCAAGTCTGACCTGAAATACAGGCCTGACAAACCCACACTGAATGACATAGAGTGTGCCTGAGTTACCAG
>JAJEJO010027822.1:0-12026 GCA_020662805.1 Glaucomys volans
CTACACTTTCGATTCACATTCTGCTATTATTATTATTATTAGTATTAGTTTTTGAGATGGATGGACCAGAGCTGGTGAAACTCTTTAAAGGAGTCATCAAGACCCAAACTCCCTCCAGCTCTCTGTTCCACCATGCCTAGCATGGGGATTTTGTTTTCCAGGGAGCAAGATGGCTGCTTTATGTTGGACATCACATTTTAGCCCCTGGTAAAAGGGAATAGGCTAATAATCTGGTAGAGCCTACCTTGTTTTAATAGAAGAAAATGAAAAACACTAAACTAGAAGAAAAAAAAACACCATGAATCCTTCTCCCAGTAGCTCCAAGCAGAATTCCATTTACATTCCAGAACTGATTACTCAGTTGCTTCCTAGTGGCAGTGGAGAGTGGGCACCTGGATATTTTTGAGGTGGCACATTCCAGAGGAATGCTAGGCACAATTGCACTCATGAACCTTTTACTGGGACAGGAAGGAGAGATTTTACCTGTTAGCTTGAGCAAATAAGAAACCACCCTTGAAACGACGGATGGGTCAGTCTCACCTAAACCTGTGGATGATGCTATGAAATGGGGAAGGAGCAGACTGGGTCCCTATCTCTCACCCCACCCAAATATATTCTTAGAATAGAAGTAAAGAGTGAGGATAGAGAGAAACAACCAGAATATATTTTTCTATTGTCTTTTACTTCAATTGATTCTAGGTCAGTGCCTCTCACCTGGCAGGGGAATGCAGAAGGGTGAAAATTTCTTCAAAGCAAAGTACACCATCCCCATCCACATGCTACCCACCCCTGTGGGTCTTCTTCTTCTTCTTGTGGTGCTAGGGATTGAACCCAGGACCTGGGGCATACTAGGCAAGCACTCTACTGCTGAGCTACATCTCCAGCCCCTGTGGGCCTTCTTTTAGAGTGATACTTGCTGTCGTAGATGGAATCAGAAAAACCTTAGGAGAGTTCACATGGAGGCATAGAGGTTGTGTAGCACTTGTGTTCCCTCTGGATGAAGCACTTGTGATTTTTGTGTATTGTGCCACCACCAAAGTGAACAGAACTGTGACTTTGGAGTCGGCATGGATGTGACCGATTTCACGTCCTTCCCACTCTTCTGTCATTTCTGACAGTTACACATTTTGTGTGCATGTGAAGTTGGGGACAATGTCCCTCCTCCCTCCACCCTTCAGGTCACCACCTTAGTAAATCTAAACACCCTACTCTCTCTGTGAACATGAGACATGTTGTAATGCAGCCTCATGGGGTCAGGCCTTCTCTTGGGCCATTTGAAATGTGACCTTTCTTCCAGTTGACAGCACCGCTAAAGGATTTCATTACGACCCTCACATCCAATGCCCTCTTTAATGTGCAGCATTAGGGCGGAATGCAGCCTGCAGTTAGGCTGCCAGTCCTAGCAAATAAAAATACACGCCCTATTTAAGGAATCCTTATACTAAAAAATTATTCATTGTTTGTCTGAAATTAAAATTTAATCAGGTGTCCCATATTTTGCCGGCCAACTGTATTTGCAATATAAACAGTAATCTCCTACTTAGACTATTGATGACATTTGCAAATCTTGAATCTCTGAACATTAGTTATCTCCTTAATACCTTAAGTTAATCAATGTCTTAGAAACTCAAATCCAAAGCAAGCATGATGGCAGATGTTTGGGTCCCAGCGATGTCCAGGAGCACAGCATATAGCTCAGAGCCTGCCCTTTTATTTGCTTCAGGACAAAGCAGGGGATCCCTGCACATTGACTGATATAAAAGTCTTCCTGGGTCTCCCAGCATGCATTTGCTGATTTCCAGTGTGGATACTGCATTGTTTCTTGCCTGTAGAGTGTATCAGTCCATTTACATGGCCTGCTGTTGAGTATTTGTTTTGTCTCTAATGGCATCCTGTCCTTGTTCCTAGAAGACTTGGAGTTGGGTGACAGTAACAGGGAAAGAGCCCAGCGGGCTTCACCTGAAACAATTTTCCGTTTTGGTGGGATGAATTGAAACTATCAGGGGGAGGCCTGGGGGTGGTAAAGAATCTGTTTGAACTGGTACCACTGATACGGGCCATTGGATTAGTTTCCTGGAGTTGTCGCATAGAGTACCACAAACTGGGAGGATGTATACAACAGGAATTCATTCTCACAGTTCTGGAGGCTTGATGTCCAAAATCAAAGTGTCAGGAAGAGGGGACGGTGCTAGACCCCGAGGCTCCATGCTCTCTCTGAAGGCCCTGGGGGAAAACCTGCCCCACAATTCTCTCCTAGTCTCTGGAGCTGCCAGCGATCCTTGGCATTCTGTGACTTGCGGAGTACCACCGCAGTGCCTGCCGGCCATCATGTGGCACTGTTCCAGTGTGTCTGCCTCTGTGTTTCTTCTTTTTTTTTTTTGTGGAACCAGGGATTGAACTCAGGGACACTTGGCCACTGAGCCACATCCCCAGCCCTATTTTGTATTTTATTTTATTTAGAGACAGGGTCTCACTGAGTTGCTTAGGGCCTCGCTAAGTTGCTGAGGCTGGCTTTGAACTCATGATCCTCCTGCCTCAGCCTCCCGAGTCACTTGGATTACAGGTGTGCGCCACCACGCCCGGCTGTGTATCTTCTTATAAGAACATGAGTCATACTGGATTAAGGCCCACCCAACTCCAGGATGACCTCATCCCAATAATTGCATCCACAAACTGTTTGCAAATAAAGTCACATTCTGAGGTTCCAGGATTAAAATGTGAACCTATTTTTTTCAGGGACACAATTCAAATGATAGTAGCCCCTAAAACGTATCTTGGCATTTGTAAGTTGAGCCAAGACTAAGATGTCAGGGTTATAATTCTGGAAGGTCCAGGAACAAAGTGTTATTATAGGAGAAACAAGTTGGCTGCAGGTCACACTGGACTGGGTGCGTCCTTAGATGACAACTGAAGAGTCCACTGCTGAGATGACTCTCAGCTAGGGAGTCTGAACCAGCAGAAAATACCCTCCATCTCCATGAAGCTTGCATGAGAGCCTAGCTCCAGGTGGAGAGAAATAAGCTGACCCAGACGGAGACGGAGCAACAGGCAGGGAATGTCCTGAAGGCATTTGATCCCTGCTTCTGGACAAGCCTAAGGCTGACTTTTCTCCGGCCATGGGTACCTGAGCCCACAAATCTTCCTTTTGGCCTTAAGTCTTTTCCAATCCTAAATTAGCAAAGCTTGGGTAGAGGGGAGGCCCCATGTGTGTTTGGGCAGAACCTGAGATGCTGGATTTTCCAAGATGAAGAAGGGATCTTTGGGGATGAGATGAGGGTATAGTGGTGATGGAGTGGGGGATTTGTTTCCTAAAGAGGGGAAGGTGCTAGGTCCCTAGGCCCCAGGTATTTAAAGGAGAGGGTTGTGGTAGAAGACAGGCCAAGTGAAGTGAAGTGACCCAGAGGTTGGGAAAGAGGAAGTGTCCACACAGGTTGCTATGCCATGGCCCTGAGTCGTCAGGGCTTCCTCCTGCGTGGTACAAGGAAATGACCAAGTGAGGCAATGTTGCAACTTCTGGTCGTCCCGGACTGCACTGCCACCCACCCCACAGGTAGCAAGCTGCACCCACCCAGTGCTGGTGCGGGTGAGTCTGGTCTGGGGAAGGCTGAAGAGGCACGAGGGACTCTTGAAAGGCACAGGCATTGTTTCCCTTCATCTGGGCACTAAAGAGAAGGGTGTCACTGCTCTGGTAAAGATCAGGCTGAAGGGGCACTGGCTCCAGCCATGGGTAGCTCTGACTTTCCTGATCTCTTCACCCTCAGCTCCCATTATAGAGCTCTGTGGAAGGAGGAGCCCTGACCCCACTGATCCGTAAGAAGGATGCAGAGCTTGCTTCTTTGTAAACCAGGCATCAAACAATTCTAGAAGGCCACAGAAACAAAATGCGCACATTCAACTCCTGGCATACACAGGAGATTCTACAAATTGCTCAATTGGGGAAATCATTAAATATACTGGGAAGCCTCAGGAACGTATAAGCTCCTGATGCTGGTGTATACGTGAGCATATGGGTGTATGATGGATGTGGTGTGTGTTGGATGTTTGTGTGCTGTGTGTATATTGGGGGTGCTGTGTGTCAAGTGTATGTATGTTTGAGTGTTTGATGGGGGTGTGCTGTGTGTTAAGCGTGTGCATTTGTGTGCACACCTTCTACCATGCTTCATACAACTCTGACCTGGTTCCCAAGGCTGTGTGCAGTTGTTCTAAGAGCCACAGTTCCCAGAAGCAGTGCTGGGTAGCTGGAGTAATCCCAGGATTGCCTTAAACTCATCTTCTCTGAACCAAGTATCTTCTAAAAGTTTGTTCCATAAATTATAAAGTCAGATTCCTAGGAAACAGCCACAGATTCTTTTTTGCCTTGCATCCCTGGAAGGAGCTTGGTGGTGCTCACTCCCAGCCCTGGCTGTTCAAAGCAGGCAGGCTAAATAAGCTCGGGGGAAGTGACAGATGTGCTGGCTTCAGGGAAAAGGCCCAGGTTGGGTGTTCAGAGTCACACAAAGCTCAGGCCATGTTCTTGTACCTTCGAGGATGGAGCCAGTTGATCCTTTCTGATCTCTCCTGAGAAAGACAAGTGGGTAGGGAAGAGTGACCTCTCCTTCCACACAGAGGCGATCCAGGAGTGAAGGGGCAGGGACCAGGAGAAGTAAGTGTGGGGTGACATCCGTTTGGGTGGGAATCAGTGAATTCGTCATTTCTCAGGACAAATAATTCATTTTGGGAGATAGCATCCATTCTTTCTGGCTCTCCCTGACTGCCTCTGGCTCCTGCTCAAAAGAGGAGGCCACCTGGCCACAGAGCGTGGTGTGAGGGTTTCTGCCAGGCTGCTGGCTGCCCCTGAGCTAATGCAGCTCTCCCAGGACCCTCTGCTGATTTCCATTCTGCTGGTGGATGCTTCAAAGGGGAGGAGATGCTGGGTTTTGGAAATATCGGTAGGTGGTTCTTTTGGGCCTTTGGGGCTTCTGAGAAAGACTACTCATTTCCCCCAAGCTTGCCAATGGGCCTTGGGAGTTTGGAGGGATGTCTCTGCTTGGCTTATGGTCGCTGGTTCCTTGTAGGAAACTTGGGGCTTGCTGAAGTGTTCACTGTACTTTGTGGGCAACTCCATTGCTGGCATGTATCTTATAACTCACTGGAGAATTGTGCTGACTCTCCTCTGGAGAGTGAGTCAAGGTCGTGAGGGACTAGTTGGACAGTTCTTACCTGGTCCTGGTGCTTTACAACCTGTCGAAGGACTGTCTTATTCCTTGGGTTTGTCACCTTGCTCCTGTTCCAGGTTGACATGTGGCCTTGAACCCATTGCCTAAGCCCCATGGCTATCCATAATACAAGCAGGTTTCACTGGCTTTGGGGTCGGATCCATCTGGATTTGAGTACTGTTTTAACCTTCTACGTGACTGTGGCCAAGTTGTGGGGCTCTTTGAGCTTTACTTTCCTCATCTGTAAAAAGGATGATAATAACGGCACCTGTCTTACTGGGTTATTAATGCATTAGATGAGACATTGGATACAAAGCACTCCATACACTGCCTGGTACACTTACTGTGCTTGGTACCTATTAGTTCTTATTATTTTATGATTCTGTGGGTATTTTATGATTCTGCTTTGGTCCAAACTCCTGCCCTCGTCTTGAATGACAGCAGCATCTTTTGGACATCTAGGCCTATGCAGCTTTATTTTTGTGCTCAGGCTATCTAATTTAAAAGGCATTTCTCTCTCGCCACCACGTTGCCATGTCTGACTGCTGCCATGGCTTCTGCTTCCTGTTGTCCCTTCCTCTGTTGGTGTGGTGAGTGCTGTGGTGAAACCTTACAGGCTTAGGGGTCACAGAGCCAGGGTCTGAGGCTTGTCTCTGTTGTTAGCTAGTTGTATGATGGAGGGTAATGTACCTACACTTTTCAAGCTCAAAATCACTCATCCCTTTTTTGTGGTGACAATGGAGGTTGAATTTTCTTGTAAAAATTAAGGGTTTTGATGGAGGAGAGGAGTTCAGGACAGTACACAGTACACATAGAACACTTAATAAATGTTGGCAATTATGGTTAGAACTTGGGCTTCACCATATGTGGTATGACCTCTGTCAGTATCTTAATCTATACGATGAGGACAATGATATGTCTTCGTAAGACAGTTGCAAAGATTAAATAAGGTAATGTGTATAAGATGGCTTGAATTTAGTTGCATTCGACAACTGTTCCCATATCCTTGGTCTCATTTCAACTACTCTCTTGCTTATTATCTGCTGCAGGTATAGTCTTTAGATCACTAGTTTTGCTAAAATCATTTATAAAATGACCAGGCTCTTCAGGGCATTTCCAAGAGTCAAATGCTATTTAATGAATCTTCTGAGCTAAACCTATTTTGATTGCTTGGGGTCGTCTTTCGTGATGACACAGTTGCTTGTTTGTTCTAGATAAGTGGGGTTATGGACAAGCTCCAGAGGAGCGCAGTGACATCAGGGATGCTCGGGGATGCTCTGGTGATAAACTTGCACCCGTTCTAATTTGTGAGTGTGATTCAAACACAGTCTGAGAACAATAGGACTGAGGTTCAAACGCTTTGTTTTCCTTTTGTGTGAGGATACTTTGTGCGTGTTTGCATTTGGAAAATGTGATTGGCTTTTATATTCTAATTTTGCAATATTATATTCTCTTGGATGCTATAGATTACTTAAACTCCCTGGCTACCTAAAAAGGAGTCTGTTAAGTGGTTCTCAACAAGCTTCATATACAAGGTAAATTGTATTATCTTTCATGATATGTGAGAACATCTGTTTTTCTTTTAATGCAGTAAACATATAAGGGTCTCCTGGGATATCTTTTAAATAGACTTAATACAACATTCTAGAAGGATAAGCAAAATATAATCACAGGCGTAAGGGATTGTGAACATTTCATATTAATAACATTGGAACCTTATGTTTAATGCAGTGCTAAAAGTTGACAATTAAACAAGTAGGAGTCAGGAAATTCAATTAAAATGATCACAGCAATATGAATTTAGCCACATCCTGTATTAGTTATGAAATCCATTTAACACAGCAAACAGTAATGTCTTCAGCTAGTTTATTCGAAAGGAAAACAGGAACAAAAACACTTTAATGCTATATATACTCTGCTAATGTGGTCAGGCTAATTTGCTGGGGGAACAAAACGTAACTTTTGAATATTCTAATGCAGAGTCATTTAATATGAGTATTCTGTCTCCTTGCTTGTTGCATAATTTCTGTCAATAAAGGAAAGCACCAGCAAAGCAGGTCCTCTTCTCCCTTCTCATCCCTACGAGAATGGCTGTCTGTGCCCTGGAGCACCACTGGGAGCATGACAGTTGTTCTCATTTTTCTCCTCCCTTCTCTGTGGACATAGATGCTCTTTTTGCAGGGTTTGGAATCCAGTCCCAAGGTGGGTTTGGATTCTGCACCTGTAATGCCCCAACCCCACACATTGGGGAAGGGGAGCCTAGTTTGTTATTTGGTTCACCAGTCAAGGCCCAGGGTCCATGAACCTTCATTGATTCCACCCCAGGAATCTTCCTTCTGCTAGCCCAACACACCTCTTTCTTCTTCTCCTATCAGGAGGCCATAGGAGATGCGCATTCATTTTTAATATCATACAACTGCATCAAGTCCAATTTTGCCATGTCACAATGGCACTGCTGAAAGACTTGGGGGCGGGGTGGCAGGGCTTATTCACTCAAGAACAGCCAAAGTCAACCAAGACTGAGAACCACACATCCAAATGCCCCCTAAGTACTGTGAGAATGATGATAGCAAAAGGGTTCTAAAAGGAACTTCTCAGGGGGTGGCATCTATATTCATCCAGTAGTGTAAGTCAGAAATCTGAGAGTCCTTCTGGTTTGGGAGTTCACTATTCTGTGGATCACCCTCAAATCCACCAACTTGTACCTCATGCCATTGTCACCACCCAAGTCTTCTCTACCATCTTGTCTCCATGGACCTCTGGCATGGGACTCCAGCTGCTCTCCCTGTTGCCCTGCAATATGTGCTCCACACTGCAGTCAGAGGGATCTCCTAAGATGCAAATTCAGTTGTGACACTGACCCTCTTAATGCCTTCAAGTGACTTCTTGCCCCAGGATCTTTGGAAACTCCTCGATGGGACTGGCAAAGCCCTTTGTGATGTGGTTCCCTAAGCTCCTTCCACACCACATTTTCAATCTCTTTTCCAGCTAAATGGGAAATTTTTCAGTTCCTCAACTGCATCATGACTTTCTTTTTGTTTAAGATCTTTGAATATATTTTCTCTTTCCTCATGTCTTTACCAAGATATCATATCCTTTGGGTAGATTTTCCTGTTACCCTGTGTGAGGAAGACTGCCATAACTGACTACTCAATACCTTTTCCCCATTCATCTCAGACTCTATTTGAGCCAGTAATGTGTCTGATGGAAAGACTCAATTTCTGGTTTCCTCTGCAGTTAGGAATAGCCATGCAACAACATTCTGGCCAGTGAGAAATGAAAACTCAAGAGTGGTCTTTCCAGAGAAGCTCTTTGAAGAGGTAATTTCTTTCTCCCCCCATTAATTTTTCTCTTTCATGCTTCCTAAATGCAGAGCTAATGGCAGATACTCCAGAAGCCATCTGGGACAATCAGGTTATATTAAAATGGAAGACATACTTTATTATGGCAGGAAAAGAAAGAAGTCAGCTGGGTTCTTAATGATCTTGGGGTTGCCACACCACCCCTGGTTTGCTAATCACTGAAGTTCCTTTACATGGGAGAAAATAAACTCTCATTTAATGACTTTAATGTCAAGTGTTTAAGCCATTGTTATTTTATGTTTTTTGCTTATAGGCAAATGAACTGAAGCCTGACCAATATGAACAATGACTTGGGTTTATTGCTTAATATGAAATCAATGCATGGCACATAGTATATGTCCTTGTTAAATGAATGAATAAATAAAAGAACACGGAAGATAAAAAATTTTTAGTCTTCCTGCCTAATGTCATCTGATTGTCTTTAGGGTCTGGGTTTATAGACCTGTATCTAATCCATGATTGTTTTAATGGATCAGTGGGAGATGTTGGATCACTTCTAACTAATTGCTTGGGACTCTTCTAATCATACATATTTTAAAATAGTTGCCATGTTGAAGATTCTGTAAAATAATGATTTGTTTCAGATTCAATGGCTCATTGCTAAGAGAAAAAAGAAGTATATGTAGACAGAATAATGTGTGGTGCATTATTGTGAAGGGTAGGGTATATGATCCATGTCTAGATTTTTTTTTCTTTTTTTTTTTGGTATGTGGTTGTCTGGCTTTTCTCACACCTTTTGTTGAAAAGACTATCTTGGCACCATTGTATTGTTTTTGCTTCTTTGTCACTGATCTATTGACTGCAAAAACTTGTATTAGTTTATTTATAGGCTCTTTATTCCACTGATCTATGTTCTTCAGATTGTCTTGATTTCTCTTTTTAGTAATTCCTGAAGAAGTGTCAGTTCTCTTACTTTGTTCTTCTCTTTCAATATTATTGTCTCTTCTAAGTCTTTTGCTTCTCCACACAAACTTTAAAATCAGTTTGTTGATATTCACAAAATGATTTGCCTGGATCTGATTGGTAAGACATTGAATCTAATGTTTAAGTTGAAAAGAACAGACATCCTGACAATATGGAGTCTTCCTATTGATGAACATGGGATATCTTTTCTTTGGTTTCTTTCTTTAGAGTCTTTTAGTTTTCCTTCTCTAGATCTTGTACATATTTGGTTAGATTTAGGACTACATATTTTCATTGAAAATGTAAATGGCACTGTGATTTTAATTTTAAATTTCAGTTGCTCATTATTGGTATATAGGAAAGTGATTGTTTATTGTATACTAAACCTATATCCTGCAACCTTGCTATAATTGCATACTAATTTCAAGAGTTTTTATTGATTCTTTCAGATTTTCTATGTAGACAATCATGTCATTTGTGAAAAAAATTTTTATTCTTTCCTTCCCAATTTGTATATCTTTTATTTCCTTTTCTTATCTTATTCTTTATCTAGGACTTTTCAGTATAATGTTAAAAAGAAGTTGTTTGGGGAGATCTCCTGGCCTCATTTGATATTTTAGTGGGAAAGCTTTGTTAACTGTAGACTTTTTTCTAATGCTCTTTATCAACTTGAGGAAGTTTTCTTCAATTCTTAGTTTGCTGAGAATACGTTGATAATTGAAAATGCCCATATTTCACATCAGCAAATTGAGAAGGAGAGCAGAGCCCATAAAAGGTGAAAGCTAGACCAGAAAAAAACATGTAATTTCACTATTTGCTAGCAGGTAATCTTGGTCATGTTACTGGGAGTCTCAGTTTATATCTTGGCAAAGTGGAATGAATAAGATAATGCATATAGAGTGTTTAGCATGATTCTAGGCAGAAACTCAATAAATGTTATTGGGTGGGGTTCCTCTTCCTGTATATACTGCCCCAGTACTCTAGGATTCAGGTAAAATATGACCATTCCACTTAATTTGGGATAGTTGGTCCCTTTACATTTTGCTTGAAGTTCAGTTTCACAGTGACCCAATTTCATGAAGACTTTCCTCCAAATTCCTAACAGAATCAGGCAAATTCCTGTCTTTTAATTGATTGGATCATTATTTGAGCTCATTTGTGTTTAATGCCTTCTTTTCAATAACTTTTTTTTTCTTGTCTACCTTCCTTCTTTTGGGATAGAAACCCAACTTCATAGTTGGGTGGCTTCCAGACAAAGATAGAAGATGATCTGAGATGAGCAGCAACTTAAAGCTATTTCATTGTTTTCTTTTTTCCTTTCTTATAGGTGAAATTTATTTATTGTTTGGACCAGTCCAGGACATCTGATTACCTTAGAATCACAGATGGATGGTCATACCATGTAACTACTTAAAACAAAAACCAAAGCAAGCAGAAGAACAAGGGATATACGATAAGATATGAGTGCACATGATTCGACCCTGTAGGCAGCATTGCTAGTCTGTGTAGGAAAAAACATAACAGAGTTTTCCCTCATCTGATCTTTCCCCCTCCCTCCCTCCCTCCCTCCCTTCCTCCCTCCTCTCTTCTCTCTCTCTCTCTCTCTCTCTCTCTCTCTCTCTCTCTCTCTCTTTCTCTCTCTCTTTCTTCCAAGGATTGAATCCAGGGATACTTAACTACTCAGCTGCATCCCCAGAGATTTTATTTCTTATTTTTATTTTGAGGCAGAATCTTGCTAAGTTACTTAGGCCTCCTTAAGTTGTTGAGGCTGATTTTGAACTTGTAATTCTCCTGCCTCAGCTTTTCAAGTCACTGGGATTACAGGGATGCGCTACCACACCTGGCCTCACCTGATATTTCTACACTAATACAAAGCCAGGAGATCTTATAGCCCATATATTATATAATGTAGTTATATAAATTCCCTTATTGAATCTTTATTAAATAAAGTGATTCATATTTCTTGCAATTCACTTTAACTTTCAGGTGAAAAATGCTTCTGAGCTGACTACACATCAACAATTTTTTTTTAATTTAAGAATTCATTTTACTGAGGTATAATTTATATACAATAAAATGTGCCCATTTAATGTATACAGTTTGACAAATGTGTACTTCCATATAATCATTAGCAGAATAAGGATATAGAATATTTCTGTCACTCCAAAGGAGGTTCTCTCCTGCCCTTACCCAGTTAAAACCCAGCTCCAGATTCAGGCACCTCCTAATCTGTTTTCTGTAGCTATAGATTATACTTATCTTTTCTAGAGGTTCATGCAAATAGAATCATATAACATGCCTTTTTTTAAATCTGTCTTTTTTGGTTCAGCATAATGGCTTTGAGATTCATCTATGTTGTAAGCATCAATAGTTTGTTCCTTTTTATTACTGAATAATTCCATTGTAAGAATATACTACAATTTGTTTATTCATTCACCTGCTGATGGACATTTGGGTCATTTCCATTGTTGGGCTATTCTGAATAGACAGCTACAAACATTATAGTACAAGTCTTTGTGTGGACATGCGGTGGATATGGATCTCTCTCTCTCTCTCTCTCTCTCTC
>JAJEJO010027827.1:0-11354 GCA_020662805.1 Glaucomys volans
GAAAGAACATTATTAGGTGAAGCTTGAGACAGTCAAAGGGTTACCTCAGCAGCTCTGTTTTTAGAGAGTACACTGTTCCTCTTGCAGTTTTCTTGGCAAAGAAGTCAGGGGAGTCATTTTGTTCTTTTTCAACACTATTACTCCATCTTCACTCGCAGTACAGCACATTAGCTTGTCAGGAGAAATCATCACCTAGCAGATCCAAATATGTTTATAACATTTTTATAAGCTCCTTCTAATGGATGCATGTCATCAAGAAAAACCATTTTGATATAATTTTTATGTTACACAATGATGTTGCTTAGTCTATATGAGATTTTCCATTTACAAGGGTTACAGAAATTTACATATAAAGTGGGGTAGTCCAAAAAGTGCCACATCATTAAGTTAAAGCATAGCACACCATACCCATTAGTTTAAGATTCTGTTGCATTTCTTTAGTTAAGCAATTTTTGCCTGCTATCATATTTTAACAGATAAGCATAGAAAAGCAAGAAGCCATAAAACTGATTATTTGAGATGCACTAGTTTGTTTCCTAAGGTATTGTTTTCTTTTCATTAATGTTCTTAGAGCTTTTGTTGGATAGCCCTAAAAGCTTCACAGCTCTAAATAGCTTCATAGCAGGTTAGTAAGGAAGGTAGCACCTTTTTGGGACACATGGTCCTCCGAGAAAAGAATATCCTGCTCAAAGGAGTCAATTTCTTGAATCTTAAATATTGAGTTTTGTGATCTCTTTGTCAGAATATGACGTTCTTAATATCATAATTGACTTAGAGACAACATTGAATTCAGTATTTTTGACTACAGCATAAGAACTTGGATAATAAGGAACCTACTTATCATCTTGTAGGACTCCTCAAATATTATTCTTTTAAAATCTATTTAAAATTTATTTTTGTTAAATTGACTCCCAGGTTTTTTTTGTTTGTTTGTTTTTTGTTTTTGAGGCTATTGTGAATGGGGTAGTTTTCCTAACTTCTCTTTCAGAGGATTCATCACTTATGAATAAGAATGCATTAGATTTATGAGTGTTAATTTTATATCCCGCTACATTGCTGAATTCATTTATGAGTTCTAGAAGTTTTCTGGTTGAATTTTTTGGCTCCTGTAAATATAGAATCATATTATCTGCAAATAGTGATAGTTTAAGTTCTTCTTTTCCTATTCATATCTCTTTTATTTCTTTAGTCTGTCTGATTGCTCTGGCTAGAATTTCAAGGACAGTGTTGAACAGAAGCGGTGAAAGAGGGCATTCCTGTCTAGTTCCAGTTTTTAGAGGGAATGTTTTCAGTTTTTCTCCATTTAGAATGATGTTGACCGTGGGCTTTGTGTAGATAGCTTTTAGGATGTTGAGGTATGTTCTACTATCCCAAATTTTTCTAGTGTTTTGAACATGAAGGGGGTGAAAGACCTCTACAACGAGAACTACAGAACACTAAAGAAAGAAATTAAAGAAAACCTTAGAAGATGGAAAAATCTTCCATGTTCTTGGATAGGCAGAATTAATATTATCAAAATGGCCATACTACCAAAAACGCTACACAAATTCAATGCAATTCCAATTAAAATCCCAAAGACGGACCTCATAGAAATAGAACAAACAATCGTGAAATTCATTTGGAGGAATAAGAGACCCAGAATAGCTAAAGCAATACTTAGCAGGAAGAGCGAAGCAGGTGGTATCACAATACCAGACCTTCGACTATACCACAGAGCAATAGTAACAAAAACAGCATGGTATTGGCACCAAGATAGGCAAGTAGACCAACGGTACAGAATAGAGGACACACAGACAAACCCACAAAAATACAATTATCTCATACTTGACAAAGGAACCAAAAACATACAATGGAGAAAAGATAACCTCATCAACAAATGCTGTTGGGAAAACTGGAAATCCATATGCAGCAAAATGAAACTAAACCCCTATTTCTCACCGTGCATGAAACTCACTCAAAATGGATCAAGAGCCTAGGAATTAGACCAGAGACTCTGCACCTAATAAAAGAAAAAGTAGGTCCAAATCTTCATCATATAGGCCTAGGTCCAGACTTCCTCAACATGACCCCCAAAGCACAAGAAATAAAAGAAGGAATCAATAAATGGGATAGATTCAAACTAAAAAGCTTTTTCTCAGCAAAGGAATCAATCAGCAAAGTGAAGAGAGAGCCTACAGATTGGGAGAAAATCTTTGCCACACACACTTCAGATAGAGCACTAATCTCCAGAATTTATAATGAGCTCAAAAAACTTTACAGCAAGAACACAAATAACCCAGTGAATAAATGGACTAAGGAAATGAGCAGACACTTCACAGAAGAAGATCTACAGGCAATCAACATATATGTGAAAATATGTTCAACATCTCTAGTAATAAGATAAATGCAAATTAAAACTACCCTAAAATACCATCTCACCACAATTAGAATGTCTATTATCAAGAATACAAGCAACAATAGGTGTTGGCAAGGATGTGGGGGAAAAGGTACTCTCATACATTGCTGGTAGGGCTGCAAATTGGTGCAGCCACTCTGGAAAGCAGTATGGAGGTTCCTTAGAAAACTGGGAACAGAACCACCATTTGACCCAGCTATCCCTCTCCTTGGCCTATACCCAAAGGACTTAAAATCTGCATATTACAGCGATGCAGCCACATCAATGTTTATAGCAGCCCAATTCACTATACCGAGATTGTGAAACCAACCTAGATGCCCTTCAATAGATGAATGGATGAAGAAACTATGGTATATATACACAAATGGAATATTATTCAGCCATAAAGAATAATAAAATTATGACATTTGCAGGTAAATGGACAGAGTTTTCAAAATTTAGGGTTAATCAACAAGTGAAATTAAATATTTTTTTAATTTCTAAAAAAAATAATTTTTTAAAAATAAAAAAAATAAAAATAAAATTTATTTTTAACTGACATATACAAACATAAAATTGTGCATTTTAATGGTATGCCATGTAATTTTTCTATATGTGTGTGCATTGTATAATGTTTAAATCAGGTTAAACCTATGGATCTCCTCTAACAAGCATCATTTCTTCATGGTGAAAATTTCAAAACGATTTCCTCTATTTTTCTGAAATGCCAGTACATTATCATGACCTATAGTCACCCTCCAGTTTAATAACACACCAGAACTTCTTGCTCTTACCTAACTATCAATGAGTGCCCATTGACCAATCTTTCCCTGCTTTTCCCCATCTCTTCCCAGCTTCCCGTGACCACCATTCTACTCTAACTTCTCTGAGATCAACATTTTCAAACTCACATGAGTGAGGTCATGTGGTTCTTGTCATTCTGTTTAGGGACTGTTCCACTTAAAATAATGATCTCCTGTCTCTAAATATTCTTTACTTGACCTGAACAGTTTTCATAATTGAACACTAACATGTTTTCATGTCACAATTCTTGTAAGAGTTCACTTGGCATCTACTAAAAATATGGCGCATTTGTATTGAACAGTTTTAAAATTTTTCTCTGGAGTTTGCCATTCTTTGTCCCCATGATCAATTTGATGATGTTCATTACTCATGGTTTCTTCAAATAAAAAAAAAATTACTAAAGAAAATATTTTCTGTGCCAATTGTATTTCATTTTCTTTGTTCACTCTAATTATTGTACATGCCATAATTGTTATACACAGTTTCTCAATTTGACAATCTTCTATTTAAATGCTAGATGAGGAGGATAATCTCAGAAACACTTAAATAATTGAGATTCCTAAATAATTTCATTACTGTATCACTGTATAGTACATCTCTTTATATCAGAAACCCTGATTAACAATATCTTAAATGAAAAAAGTATTCATTTATTTTTAAATGCCATATTCTATGATTGATTTTCATCTTTCTGTTCTAATTTAATTTTCAAGTAGGTTTTACCATTTGATTTTAGTTGGATACTGCAGCTTCAAACATCACATTGATTTTGGGGACATGGAGAATTGGAGAAAAGAACTAGAGAGGAGGAAGCACCATGTGGTACCTGTATCAGGAAAGGAAACATATGGTCCAGACAGATCTAGCAGAATCTGACTTGCTTAATTGTTCAGGGTTATGTCATATGGTCACTGTGTCTGCCCTGGATGAGATATTAATCTATGACTCTCCAGAAAATACTCGTGATTGCTGGTAAGATGAATAAATAGGTAAATTGCACTGCTTGAATTCAACTGACCCATTAGTAGAGTCTATTGATCATGGTAGGAACATGATAAATAATGATTGTATAAATAAAATAAAAACTAATCATTATTCCTTTGTCAAAAGACATTATCACACATCTACCTTCTGCAGATTCACTCGGAATATGTGATGAATTTACTATGAAATTGCTTCTTCTTTTTTTAATACAAATTTTTATTCATTGTCCCAAAAAAGAGGTTTGTGGGAAGCTATACTTACCTTACAGGATCAGACGAGGCCTGATTTCTCAGAACTAGCAGACACGGAGGTCTGTCCCAGATTTCAGGGGGTATGTGGCACTGTGGAAGTGGTTCCCTGTCTGCTTACATGATAGTTTCCCTGAGCAAATTGGTTCCCCTAGCTCCACCCGCTCCTGTTCATCACAGGAGAATCTCCTCCCATTTTGGGCCTCTTAACCTGTGTGACCATAAATAAAAGAGAGTTGGGCTACTCTATGTTGTTAGAGGTCAGATCTGGTATGGCCAGACCCGTCACACCCCCTCTCATTAAAAAAGAGTATTGGCTCTTGTGCGTTTATTGATTAAATAAGTTTTTGGGTAATTGATTGATTTATAACCAACATGGTCCTTTGGCAATGAACCCTTTACTCATCCATGCAAGATGTGGCTAAAAAACCCCCAGAGGTTGACAAACAGAAGAAAGCTCAATGAAGTTTTTTTGAATATGTGAATGAATAAGGAAAGAATAGGTAAGAGAATGAGTTCCTGAATAATGGAATTGTGGGATCTACCTAGTTTGTTGCAATCTTTTTAAATTTACATCAAATCAATTAAAAATATGGGTGCTCTGATTGTAATGGAAACTAACCTACTAAGTGATCCTGGTCTTTGAAAAGGCAGAACAATTTCCCACCAAGAATCTGTGACTCTATGAGCATGGACAGACAATGTGAGCTCAGTGCCATTTTTCCTACCCCTCCCTTTTCAGCAGCCCATATCATTCCCCTGATGTTGTTTTCAACATCTCTGAAGTCTGCCTGCAGCAGTCTCCGTCCTTCCTAATTCAGTCTTTTGTCTTTGTATTATTATTATTCCATTTTGTGCATGAGGAAATTCAGGAGCAGAGAGCTTAAGTGTATCCAAAATATCTAAGAATTTGCCTAATAGAGGTTCAAACCATTTTGTCTCCCTCCATTACTAAGAAGCACTACCTCTTTGTTGAACCCTTGTCAGTTCTATTGAGAAATATTTCTAACAGTAGAAAATGGACCATTTCATCTAAGAGGGACGATGGAGATGATGGAACATAATTATTATGAACAATCAGTATGTGGGTGAGTGGGGAAATCATTTTAACAGAGTATAATGAGAGATAGGATATACTATACACAGAGACACAAGAAGTTCAAGGATAAAACTCATGGAAGTCCTAACCCTCAAGAAACAGTAACACCACCATTAAGACAGACTGAATTGAGATGCAAAGTTTCAGAAGAGGAAGGGAGCACTGCTTTGAAACTTAAGTAATAAGAATATTTCAAGAATAACATTCAACCAACAAAATTACTCAGTACCTGGAAACAAGGAAAGTTCTAAGGAAATGGAGTGAGCAAGGGAAAAACTCACAGCCTCTGCCTTCAAAAGTCTTATGATCTAATACATGGCATATGCAATTGACCATGCATATTATCACATTACATAAATTTACTATGATGAGCAATGTAGACTAAGAACACATAGAAGAGGAATGTACTAGCACTATATGTAATAATTCATATGTATATTTAAGTTATAAACATTATGCCACAGCCTTCATGGCTATTAATCCAGGTCCCTGGACTAGGCAGTGAGGGGATGGGGTAAAGACAAATAGACAACAACCATGGTAGGGAGGTAGTGACGTACAACAAGCTCAGCATGTTTATTATATAGGTATAAAACATTATTGTGAGAAAGTTTCTTCAAAGTAAGCAGAGCCAAGGTCATGAGTGTGAGCAGCCTGATTATGATGATCAGCTTGTGACCATAACTTTCTACCCCTGAGCCGCTGGCACCTGAACCTCAAGGTAAAGAAGTGAATAGCTCCATGGCTGGCACAGAAGCTCCTATTGAACAGGGCATCACCATAGCAAGTGGGCAGTCTCAAATGGCGCCTTCACACTGAGAGTTCCCAAGAGAGGTATCACCTCTGTCACAAGACAGTTCAAGACCCATAATTCAGTCACCACTCCTGACAATATTATGTACATTTATTTCAGTATTGTGTATAATCAGATATATACTTATGAAAGGAAAAATAATGATAATAGCTGTATTGAATCTTAAAGATATACAAATACAAATCAGTTACAATTATTAGGATAAAACATACCCTAACCTTTATTGTAAATTAATCTAGGAAGTATTATCTGTATTCACATCTATGTATCTGTATATTTATATGTCTATATCTGTGTGTGTGTGTGTGTGTGTGTGTACACACATGCAAAGGTGTGAGAAGTAAGTACAATCTAGAGATGGAAGAAGGCCAATAAGTTTATTGGGATTGCCTAGGGAAGATGTATATGAGTTGCAATATGAAACAAGATCAGATCAAGACTATAAACGGAAGAAACACCAGTTTTCAACTTGTTTGATAAACAAGCATGCCAATATAAGAGAACAGATTGATTAACAATTATGTTCTACCTAAAGGAATGGCAGAAAGAAAAAAGAAAGGGTGACAAATTTCACTTTATATTAAGTACAAGTTGTTAGAATTTTCACTGACAAAATATGAGAAGGTTTAAGAAAGTGCCTTGAGATGTATCAGGATAGAAAATAAAGTAATAAGTTCTGTGGGGCCTGGCAAGGTGTCACACACCTGTAATTCCAGTAACTCTGGAGGCTGAGGCAGGAGGATCACAAGTTCAATGCCAGACTCAGCAACTTAGCGAGATTCTCTTTCAAAATAAAAAATTAAAAAAAAATGGATGGGATATGACTCAGGGTTTAAGTGTCCCTGGGTTCAATTCACAGTACCACTTGTGAATTGTTAGTGGGTAAAAATTATAAAATTGTGAACTGAAATTTATGTAAATATTTTGATTCGTCTGTTGGATATCCAAATTGAGACATGAACTGGTCATCAAAAACTTGGGGCTTGCAGAACTTGAGATAGACCAGAGTATGAGATAACATTTTGGAGGTAGATGGATCAAAGGTCAAGGTATTTTACAAATTGTATCAAAGGATAAAAATATATAATCAAAATTCAACATTGAAAAGCCTGGGTTTGTTTCCAAGAAGCAAAGAAAAAGAGAAATGATTTTCAGAAGTAAACACAAGATAGAAAAAAAAAATAATACCTACTTTTGGAAGATGACACTATGGAGAATATTACTTTGCCTAATTTTAAAATACATTTTCCTATTATCTCATTGAAAATTTTTGTCTTCTTGTATTTAAAAAAAGACCAGGACCATGTGGACAGCAAAATTGACAGCATAAAACAATTTGCCTCTTTGATACATCCAAAATGCTACTACATATTAATAGTAGGAAGATATAAAAAGTATGAACAACAATTATTCATGCAATAAATCAACAAAGCATCTTCACATATAGAAGTTTTCATTGATGATGTCACTGTGACATGGGAAGTGCTGCCTTATCAAAGAGCTGGATGGAATCACATTCCAATGCCAGTCAGTCAGTTGGAGGTGTCCCTGAGCATGTCTGATTCACTTTTATTCTGTACTCGATACTCCACATAACATGCTGAGGTACGGATGATTTAGCATTCCTCATGAGATGACTTCTTTCCTGAAAACATAATAGAGAATTATACCAGAGAATTTAATTCTCTGAAAGAGACAAACAGGAATTTTAGAATTAAAAAGAGAATATAAGATTATATTATGTCATTTTAAAATCATGGCATGCAGAACAAAAGACAAGATTATTGCACTAAATGCAAAGCAATAAAGGAAACAGATGGTTAATGTAGTGAAAGAAACGAGGAATAAGAAACATGTGAGAAGTGGTAAAAAAAATTTAAGCATATATATAATTTAACTGAAAACACTTGAACGACTTTCAAAAAGTTTTCCAAAATTGACGGTGTTAACCCTCACATTCTAGAAGTTCATTAAATTCTAATAAGAATAGTTGAAAAGAAAATCACACATCATAATAAAATTGTTGAAATCCAAAGAGATCAACAAAAATGTTGTGCAAAAGAAATACTTATTAGGACCCATAAAATGTGAGAACAAGAAGATATTACACAGGTAATAATACAAACCATAACAACCATAACACATTTTTGTATATATTATATCACAGAGTAGATTTTATTTTAAGAAAAATACTAGTTTTAAAAATTTATAATCTAAATTTTATTTTCTTATCTAAAGTATCAACAACAATGCCAAATATATGGGACATTTAACATGGTGTCCTGTGTATTTCTGAGTGCAGTACATGAAATAGAACAGAGCCTAACTTTTGTTCTTACTGAAATATTTATTCATGGAAAAGAAAAAGTGATCAATATTGTATCTTGGACCTTGAATTTTCACTTTCACTTTTAAATGTAGAAGGTGCACAGGTGTAAATTGATAGAGTATGGGGATATCTCCCAAGGTTCATACACTGGAAATTTAATACTCAATGGATAAGTGTTAGAATGTGGTCATTTTTCAAGGCATTTAGGCCATGAGAGTTCCACCTTCATGATTGAATGAATACTCTTCTGATAGAGACTTTGCAGAAATTGATTGTCTTACTCTTCCAGCTTCTGTATGTGCATATCCAGTCAAATCCCCTCATCAGATGCCAGTGGCTCAGAATTGAAAGACCTAAATTCTAGATTGTGAGAAACACAGTTTTGGTCTTTATATATTTTTTATTTGTTCTAATTATACATGACAGTAGAACGCACTTTGATATATCATACATAAATGGAGTATAACTTCTCATTCTTCTGATTGTACAAGATGTAGAATCACACTGGTCATGTAATGATATATGCATATAGGGTAATAATGTCTGATTCATTCTACTATCCTTCCTATCCCCACACCCCTCCTCTCCCTTCACTCCCCTTTACCTAATCCAAAGTAACTCTATTCTTCCCTTGTCTCCCCTGCTCCCATTGCCCTTATTGTGTATTAGCATCAGCATATCAGAGAAAACATTCGGTTTTTGTTTTTTGGGGGATTAGTTTATTTCACTTAGCATGATATTCTCCAGCTCCATCCATTTACTGGAAAATGCCATAATTTCATTCTTCTTTAAAGTCAATATTCCATGGTGTATATATAGCATATTTTCTTTATCCATTCATCTGTTGAAAGACACCTAGGTTGGTTCCATAGTGAAGCTATTTTGAGCTGAGTTGCTGTAAACATTGATGTGGCTGTGTCATGGTAGTATGCTGCTTTTAAGCTTTGAGTATGAACTGAGGAGAGGGATAGCTGGGTCAAAAGGTGTTTCCATTCCAAGTTTTCTGAGGAATCTCTCTAGTGCTTTCCATCATGGTTACACCGATTTGCAGCCCACCAGCAATGTATGAGTGTACTATTTTCCCCAATGTATATTGTTGCATTTATTTATTTATTTATTTATTTATTTATTTATTTTGAGAAAAAAAGGAAAAATAAACTTTATTGCTTTGCTAGCAAAGGAGAAACATAGGATATTCCTGTCCCAAAGGCTATGATTCTCCCCATAAGCAGGAACAAGGGGCTTTTAGAGAGGTGACTCAAAAGCTACATTCCACATATTCTGTTTGGAGTTGTAATTCACTTGTTAATTTGGGAGATAATCATCTCTGAGATCTTCTGGTACCATCCACAAAGTCTGGATTACTTTGCTCCTATGGTGGGTGTGTGTGCTCAGGGGCAGATAACTCTGCCTAGGACAGGGAAGAAAGGTAATCCTGTTTCCCCTGAGAGTAGGGAGGGGGAGAGATTAGGGAGGGGCAGGGAGAGAGGAAGAGAAAGAATCATGTCTATTTAAAAGGTGAGTTGCAGTGGCAGAGTAGCAAGGGTCATATCCAAAGCATAAAGTAGACCACTGCTACATTTATCCACTGTCAATTTCAACTTCCATTTCTATGGAAAAATGGGTAACAATATCTCAAAACTGTTTCTTGCTGTAAGGGGGTGAAGTTGGTGGAAGTAACCAAAAGAACCTATTTTCTATCAGGTGGGGCATGAACAGTGCAGGGTACTTATCATCAGAGCAGTCCAGAAGTCCACAGGGGCAGATGGGAACCCCTGTCCCCAAGGCTGTGATTCTCCTGTTGCTTGTGTTCTTGATAATTGCCATTTTGAATGGAGTGAAATGAAATCTTAGAGTAGCTTTGATTTGCATTTCACCTACTGCTAAAGGCGTTGGACATTTTTTCATTTATGTGTTGATCTATTATATTTCTCCTTCCGTGAAGTATCTGTTCACTTCCTTAACTCTAAAGGTTAATTGGAATTGTCAACTTGATATTCAAATATAACCCTTTACAACAAACTTAATCTTCAAATCAACACATTAACAGTTCAAAATTCCACCTAACATCGCTATCCTTCATACAACTGAAAGCATACTAGTTTTCTCCCCAGAATAGAAGAGAAAATTGAAACATCGCTGATGTTAAATCAATCAATATTATGTAATATGATGAATGACAGGAGAGTAACAAGCATTTCCTCTAATCATTTATTGATTAGGTTATTTGTTTTTTGGTGCTAAGCTTTTTGAGTTCTTTATATATCCTGGAGACTAGTTCTCTATCTGAGGTTCAGGTGGTAAAGATTTTCTCCCACTCTGTAGGCTCTCTCTTCATGTATTGTTTCCTTTGCTGAGAAGAAGCTTTTTAGTTTGAGTTCATCATTTTCTAGTTCTATCAAGAATGTCATTGGAATTTTAATAGGAATTGCATCAAATCTGTATAACACTTTTTGTAGTATGCCCATTTTGACAATATTAATTCTCCCTATCCAGCAGCATAGGAGGGGTTTCCAATTTCTAAGTTCTTCTTCAGTTTCTTTCTTTAGTGTTTGGTAGTTTTTTCTTATTCCACTACAGCGGCACAAAATATACTAAGACTGAAACAGGTAAAACAAATGAAGTGTGACCACAACAAAATTCCTAAAAGTCTGGAAGTGAATAGCAAAATCAGTAATAACCAGAGACAAAAAAAAAAAAAA
>JAJEJO010027867.1:0-11973 GCA_020662805.1 Glaucomys volans
GCAGGAATCAATGATTGGGATAGAGTCAAACTAAAAAGCTTTTTCTCAGCAAAGGAAACAATCAGCAATGTGAAGAGAGAGCCTTCAGAGTGGGAGAAAATCTTTGCCACACACACTTCGGACAGAGCACTAATCTCCAGAATCTACAAAGTACTCAAAAATCTTTACACCAAGAACACTAATAACCCAATCAATAAATGGGCCAAGGAAATGAACAGACACTTTTCTCAGTAATTTCTACAAGCAATCAACAGATTTATGAAAAATGTTCAATATCCCTCGTTATAAGGGAAATGCAAATCAAAACCACCTTAAGATTTCATCTTACCCCAATTAGAATGTCTTTTATTAAGAACACAGGCAACAATAGGTGTTGGCGAGGATGTGGGGAAAAGGGTACACTCATCCATTTCTGGTGGGAGTGCAAGTGGGTGCAGCCACTCTGGAAAACAGTGTGGAGATTACTTAGAAAACTTGGAATGGATCCACTATTTGACCCTGCTATCCCACTCCTTGGCCTATACCCAAAAGACTTAAAATCAGATTACTACAGTGATGCAGCCACATCAATCTTTATAGCTGCTCAATTCACAATAGGTAGATTATGTAATCAACCTAGGTGCCCTTCAGTAAATGAATGGATAAAGAAACTGTGGTATATATACACAATGGAATATTACTCAGCCATAAAGTAGATTAAAATTATGGTATTTGTAGGTAAATGGATGATGTTGGAGACTGTTATGCTAAGTGAGATCAGCCAATCCCAAAAATCCAAAGGCCAAATGTTCTCTCTGATAAATGAATGATGATGCATAATGCAGGGGGGAAGGGTGGCAAGAATGGAGTTAGGATAGATAGCATAGAGGGATGGGGGGGTGGGGGCGGGTTGGGGGTAAAAACAATAACAGCAAGGGTGACAGATACCATTGCCCTGTGTACATGCATGAACTCACAAATGGTGTGACTCTACTTTGTGTACAACCGGTGAAACAATAGTTGTACTCCATTTGTGTTCAATGAATCAATAAGTAAATAAAAAAAAGAATACATGAAGGAAATTTCCAAGAAGTATGGGCTTCCATGAAAAGATGAGACTTAAGATTTATTGGGATATATGAAGGCTCAGAGACACAAACCAAAGGAATGCAAAATATTTTCAATGAAATAATATGTGAAAATTTCCCAAACCTTAAGACGAAACTGAAAAGTTAAATATAGGAGGCATACAGGAACACAAATATACAAAATTACAACACATCCATGCCAAGGCACATTATTATAAAAATGCCCAACATACCAAAAAAAAAATACAGAGCTTTAAAGACTGCTAAAGAAAAAAGGCAGATTAATCTTGGCAAACAATCCAGATCTCAGCTGATTCCTCAACCCAGACCCTAAAAGTTAGGAGGTCATGGAATAACATGTACCAAACTCTGCAAGAAAATGGACTCCAACAAAAAGTATTATGCTCTGAAAAATCAAGGTTCAGTTTTGATGAAATAAAACCTTCCATGATAAAAACAAGTTAAAAGCATTCACAACTACAAAGCCTGCACTAAAGAAGACTCTCACCCATATACTTGTTGGAGAAGAAATGAAAAATAGAACAGAACATCCAGCAAAGTGAGGAACTACACTAAAGGAATAGTCAATTAAAGGAGTAACTAATTCAAGAGTACCCACATGCAACTCCAGCGAAGCCCCAGCCCAGAGCCCACTGTCTAGCACCTGTGCCCTGGGAGCTGCAGCTGATGATCTAACGACACATAGGGTGGACTATGCCCACTAGCATGGATTATTCCTGACCTGGAGGCCACCATCCCTACTGGGGAAGCTCCCATCCTGGGACACCACATTATCAAGTACCTCTCAGGCATCAGGCTATTGAAGACTAATAGGTTTGAACAGTATAGCATAGTTTTATTGTAGAATTTTTCTGTTAGTAGTATTACTATGACTATTGTTATTACAACTACTACTATTCCTACTTTTCTTTTTTATAATTATTTTTCTCTATATATTTTCTTCTTATCTATCTGTTTCCTTGGAGAGTTTCTCTCTTGTTCATGCTAAAAATTAAATTGCTTTTAACTCTGCTTTCACTAATCCTATGACCTAGTACCTCTATAGACTCAACTTCTATCTCATTAATGTTACATTCTATACCCTTCCCCATCCTGTTTATCCACGATTAGAGATTGTGGTATTTATTGAAAACCTATAGTTTGTATTGTGTGCTGTGAATACGGATCTCCCACTTTAAGGTGAGGTATTGGAAACGTGCAGGGACACTGTAAACTGCAATACCTTGGATTCACACTGCTAGAGGGAAAGACACATGAACAGCATGAGAAAACAAGGAAAGAAAGTGCCCCAAACAAACTTAGATGCTATATCAATAGAAACCAATGACATTATGGTAGAAGAAATGTCAGAAAGGGAGTTCAGAATGTGCATAATTAAAAAGATCCAAGAAGAAAATGATGAGATAAGAGAGCAAATGCAGGCAATGAATGATCCCACCACTAAACAGATAAAAGAGCAAATGCAGGAAGCAAAAGATCATTTCAATAAGAGAGAGAGATTCTGAAAAAAAAAAGACATCCTTGAAATGAAGGAAACAATAAACTAAATTAAAAACTCAATATAAAGCATCACCAACAGAGTAGATCATGTGGAAGACAGAATCTTAGACAATGAAGACAAAGTAGTTAATCTTGAAAGCAAAGTTGACCAAAGAGAGAACATGGTAAGAAATAATGAACAGAACATCCAAGAATTATGGGATATCATGAAAAGACCAAATTTAAGAATTATCAGGATGGAGGAAGGCACAGACATACAAACCAAAGAAATGAATAATCTATTCAATGAAATAATATCAGAAAATCCCCCAAATCTGAAGAATGAAATGGAAAATCAAATACAAGAGACTTACAGGACACCAAATGTACAAAATTCAACAGATCCACACCAAGGCACATTATAATAAAAATACCTAACACACAAAGTAAAGATAGAATTTTAAAGGTTGTGAGAGAAAGACATCAGATTGCATCCAGGGGAAACCAATACAGATATCAGCAGACTTCTCAGCCCAGACCATAAAAGCAAGAAGGGCCTGGAACAACATATTTCAAGCTCTGAAAGAAAATGGATGCCAACCAAGAATCTTATACTCAGAAAAATTACCTTCAGATTTAACAATGAAGTAAAATCCTTCCATGATAAACAAAAGTTTAAAAAATTTACAATTAGAAAGCCTGCACTACAGAACATTCTCAGTGAAATATTTCATGAGAAAGAAATGAAAAACAACAATATAAGTCTGCAAAGGGAGGAACTACCCCAAAGGGATAGCCAATTAAAGAGAAATCAAATCAATTTAAAACCCAACAACAAACCAATATGGATGGTAATACGAGTCATATCTCAATAATAACCCTGAATGTTAATGGTTTGAATTCATTAGTCAAAAGACATACACTGGCCAATTAGATTAAAAAGAAAGACCTGGCAATATGCTGCCTTGAAGAGACTTATCTCATAGAAAAAGATGCCCACAGACTGAAGGTGAAAGGATGGGAAAAACATACCATGCACACAGACTCAGTAAAAAAGCAAGAGTTTCCATCCACATTTCAGATAAAGCAGACTTCAAGTCAAAGTTAGAAGGGACAAAGAAGGACATTTCATACTGCTTAAGGGAAGCATAAATGATCAAGACATAGCAATCCTAAGTATTTATGCCCCAAACAATGGTACATCCATGTACATTAAACAAATCCTTCTCAATTTCAGGAACCAAATAGACCAAACCACAATAATACTAGGTGACTTTGACACACCACTCTCACCATTGGGCAGATCTTCAAAACAAAAATGGAATAATGAAACCATAGAACTCAATAACACAATAACTTAGACTTAAAGGACACATAGAATATTCCATCTATTAATGAGTGAATACACTTTCTTCTAAGCAGCACATGGATTCTTCTCTAAAATAGACCATATGTTATGCCACAAAGCTACTTTTAGCAAATACAAAATGGTAGAGATACTACCTTGTATTCTATCAGAATCAAAATGGAATAAAATTAGAAATCAACAATAAAATGAAAAACAGACACTACTGCAATACCTGGAGATTAAAAAATACAATCTTGAATGAGGCATGAATAGCAGAAAAACATCAAAGAAGATATAAAAAAGCCTTAGAGGTAAATGAGAACAACAATACAACATATCAAAATCTCTGGGACACTGTGATAGCAGGACAAAGAGAAAAATTTATTGCATGGAGTACTTTCAATGAAACAAGAAAAAGTCAGCAAATAAACGACCTAATATTACTGCTGAATGCACTAGAAAAAGAAGAACAGATCAACACCAAAAGTAGTAGAAGACAGAAAGTAATTAAAATCAGAGCTGAAATCAACGAAATTGAAACAAAAGAAACCATTCAAAAATTTGACAGGACAAAAACTTGGTTCTTCCAGAAAACAAACAAAACTGATAAAGCCTTAGACACACTAATGAAGAGGAGAGAGAAAACTCAAATTACTAAAATTCATGATGAAGAAGGAAATATCACAAAAGACACTATTGAAATAGAAAACATAATTAGAAGCTATTTTGAAGATCTATACTCCAACAAAATAGAAAATCTCAAACACATAGACAGGTTTCTAGAGACATATAATCCAACCAAATTGAAGGTAGAGGACATATACAATTTATAAGATCAATTACAAGCAATGAAATAGAAGCCAGAAAAAGTCTACCAATGAGGAAGTGTCCCAGACCAGAAGGATTCTCAGCCAATTTCTACAAGACCTTCAAAGAAGAAGCATGTCCTTTCTGTACATCCAGAGAAATGAAAGTTGTACACCATTTGTGTACAAGAAATCAAAATTTTAATAAAGAGTAATGAATTAAAATTAAAGAAAAACCAACATGACAGGGAATAAAAATCATTTCTCAATAATACTGAATGTTAAAAGCCAAAAATAAGCCAAAATGACCATGAATGCAAATCATATATCAATAATAACCCTGAATGGAATGTTAATGACCAGAACATATCAATCAAAAGACACAGACTGTCAGATTGGATTAAAGAACAAGACCCAACAATATGCTGTCTCCAAGAGACTCACCTCATCGGTAAAGACATCCACAGATTGAAAGTAAAAAGATGAGAAAAAATAATCATTCACCTGGATCTGATAAACAAGTAGGTGCTTCTATCCGCATATCAAATACAGTGGACTTCAAATCAAATTTAGTCAGAAAGGACAAAGGAGGCCATTTCATGCTGCTGAAGGGAATTATACACCAATAAAACATAACAATCTTAAATATTTATGCCCCAAACAATCGAGCACCTATTTACATCAAACAAACCCTTCGAGCTATCAAGAATCAAATAGATGACAACATAATAATACTGGTTGACTTCAACATGCATCTCTCACGACTCCATAGGTCTTCCAAACACACAAAAAAAGAAGTTACAGAACTAAAAAAGACAATTAATGTTTTAGACTTAATCAGATATTTATAGAATATTTTATCTATCTTTCTTCTTAGCAGGACATAGATCCTTCTCTAAAATAGACCATACCTTAGACCACAAAAGCAATACTTAGTGAATAAAAAGATAGAGTAGAGATAACACCTTGTATTGTATTAGATCACAATGGAATGAGATTAGAAATCAATGACAAAATAAAAACTACAAACTACTATAACACATGGAGACTAAATAATACACTGGTGAATGAACAGTGGATGGGGGAAGAAATCAAGGATGAAATTTTAAAAAAGTTTAAAAGTAAGAATAGCAACACAACTTATCAAAACCTCTGGGACACTATGAAGGCAATTAAGAGTAAAGTTCATTGCATTCAGCTTATTTATTAAAAGAATAGAAAGTCACCAATTAAATAACCAGATTTTACATATCAAAGCCCTAGTAAAAAAGGATCAAATCAACACCAAAAGCAGCAGTGGACAGGAAATAATTAAAATCAGAGCTGAAAACAATGGAACTGAACAAAAAATTTAAAAAAAATTGATGAAACAAAAGGTTTGTTCCTTGAAGGAATAAATAAAATAGACAAACCCATAGCCACACTAATGAAAATAAAGAGAGAAATCTCAAACTACTAAAATTTGTGATGAAAAAGGAAAAGCACCACAACACAGACACCACTGAAATACAGAAGATGATCAGAAACTAGTTTGAAAATCTATACTCCAATAAAATAGAAAACCTTGAGAATATCAACAAATTTCAGGAGACATATGACCTACCAAAATTGAATCAAGAGGACATAAAAAATTTAAACAGGGGCTGGGGATAAAGCTCAGTTGGTAGAGTACTTGCCTCACATGCAAAAGGCCCTGGGTTCTATCCTTAGCCCCCCCACACACACGCACACACACAAAATTTAAACAGATCAATTTCAAGCAATGAAATTGAAGTTAGCACCAGAAGCCTACCAACAAACAAAAGCCCAGGATCAGACAGATTCTCAGCCAAGTTCAACAAGACCTTCAAAGACGAATTAACATTAATACTCCTCTAATTATTCCATGAAATAGAAAAGGAGGGAACCCTTCCAAACTTACTCTATGGTACTAGTATCACCCTGATACCTAAACCAGACAAAGGCACATGAAGGAAAGA
Organism: Glaucomys volans; assembly: GCA_020662805.1. Lineage (NCBI taxonomy): Eukaryota > Metazoa > Chordata > Mammalia > Rodentia > Sciuridae > Glaucomys > Glaucomys volans. Next base: position 6,701 of record JAJEJO010027867.1, read on the forward strand.
AAACTGCAGACCAATATCCCTGATGAACATAGATGCAAGAATTATTAGTAGAATCCTGGAAAATCACATACAAAAACATATGGAAAAGATAGTGCACCATAATCAAGTGGGGCTCATTCCAGTGATGGAAAGCTGTTTCAACATACAGAAATCAATAAATGTAATTCTTCACATCAACAGACTTAAAGAACCACATGATTATCTCAATATATGCAGAGAAAGCATTTGGCAAAATTCAGCATCCATTCATGCTCAAAATAGGGATAGTAGGAATGTACCTCAACATTCAAAAACTATCTATGTTAAACCCAAGGCTGACATCATTCTAAATGGAGAAAAGTGAAAGCATTCCTTCTAAGGTTCAGAACAGGACAGGGATGCCCTCTTTCAAAACTGCTATTCAACATAGACCTTGAAAGCCTAGAAACAGCAATTAGAGTAATGAAAGAAATTAAAGGTATACCAATAGGAAAAGAAGAGTTCAAACTATTCCTATTTCTAAATGACATGATTCTATATTTAGAAGACCCAATAAACATGGACAGAAAGCTTCTAGAACTCATAAACAAATTCAGCAAAGCAGAAGGGAATAAAATCAAGACCAATAAATCAATTTCATTCCCATACAAGAGTGATAAATAAACTAAAAGGAAATCAGGAATATTCAAATTGCAAAAACGTTGAAAAATAAAATTCCTGGGAATTAATCTAACAAAAGAAGTGAAAGATCTCTACAATAAAATCTACAAAACATTAAAGAAAGAAATGGAAGAAGACATTAGAGGATGGAAAGATCTCCCATGTTCTTGGAGAGGCAGAATTAATATTGTCAAAATGGCCCTACTACCAAAAGCACTATACAAGTTCAATGCAATTCCAATTAAAATCCCAATGAGGGATCTCATAGAAATAGAGCAAGCAATCATGAAATTCATTTGGAAGAATAAGAGACCCAGAAGAGCTAAAACAATTCTTAGCAAGAAGAGTGAAACAGGGGGTATCACAATACCCATCCTTCAACTATATTACAGAGCAATAGTAACAAAAACAGCATGGTATTGGCACCAAAATAGGTAGATCAAAGGTACAGAATAGAGGACACAGAGACAAATCCACATAAATACAGATATCTCACACTTGACAAAGGAGCCAAAAACATACAATGGAGACAAGACAGCCTCTTCAACAAATGGTCCTGGGAAAACTGGAAATCCATATGCAGCAAAATGAAACTAAACCCATATCTCTCACCCTGTACAAAACTCAACTCAAAATGGATCAAGGACCTAGGAATTAGACCAGAGACCCTGCACCTAATAGAAGAGAAATTAGGTCCAAATCTTCATCATGTTGGCCTAGGACCAGATTTCCTTAACATGACTCCCAAAGCACAAGAAATAAAAGCTGGAATCAATGACTGGGATAGAGTCAAACTAAAAAGCTTTTTCTCAGCAAAGGAAACAATCAGCAATGTGAAGAGAGAGCCTTCAGAGTGGGAGAAAATCTTTGCCACACACACTTCAGATAGAGCACTAATCTCCAGAATCTACCAAGTACTCAAAGATCTTCACACCAAGAACACTAAAAACCCAATCAATAAATGGGCCAAGGAAATAAGCACTTTACAGAATAAGATCTACAAGCAATCAATAGATTTATGAAAGAATGCTCAGCATCTCTAGTTATAAGAGTAATGCAAATCAAAATCACCTTAAGATTTCATCTCACCCCCATTAGAATGTCTTTTGTTAAGAATACAGGCAACAACAGGTGTTGGCGAGGATGTGGGGAAAAGGGTACACTCATACATTGCTGGTGGGATTGCAAGTTGGTGCAGCCACCCAATGCAGGGTGGAAGCGGGGCAAGAATGGAGGAAGGATAGATTGCATAGAAGGAAGGGAGGGGTGGGGCCAGGGTGGGAGGATAAGAATCATAACAGAATGAGACAGACATCATTGGCCTGTGTGTACATGTATGAATGCACAGATGGTGTGATTCTACTTTGTACAACCAGAGAAACAACAGCTGTACTCTATTTGTGTACAGTGAATCAAAATAAATAAATTTTTATAAAAGAAGTTTTAAACTGGGGGTAGCCAAGATTAATTGATGCAAATAATACCCAATAGTTGAAAAATAAAACAAATTTGATTAAAAAGAAAACTAATAGCCTCTGTTTTTCAAACAATGTTTTGTCTAAAATGGATTCCCAATTACAATATTGTAATATCATCGCTAAAGAGTTTTCAAGGGACGCAAACTAATTTTCTAACATTTGGAGATTTGTTAATATAACCCATTGAACTGTGTATAATACATTATAACTCATAATCAATCATTACAGAATAGAGTTAATGATTTCCCAAAATCTTTGTATGAATACTGTGGTCAGGTCACATGTTCTGCACATCTAATTATTTCACTCTCTTTTCTCACTGTATAAAAAATACATTGCATTGGTACACTGACAAATGAACAAGCTTTACTCTCTCCAGTAATTTTATTAGCTATAAATCAATATGTATGCATATGTATTTATGTGGTTTGTTGTTTTGCACCAATCTCTTTAGTATTTATTTGTAGGAACAATGAAAATAAAATTTTTGTCTTTTAAGTTGATGAAAAATGTACTGAAAGACATGACTATATTTAGAATTTAATAAAATTGATTTTTTTTCAAATCAAGAGCATTGTTAAGTATGGGTATAAAAAAGTGGTAAAACACGATAGAATAAAAAGCAGATCAAGGAAAGTGTGTTATCATAAAACAACTCTAGCTGCAATCTCTTGAATGCCAGATTCCTGGGAGATACTAAATATCCAATCATAAGGGCTTCTTTCTGAAAGGTGAAAGGCAGGTTTTAAAATTCTTCAGTCACAGAGCATCCTATACCTGCCAATTAGAAACTGAAAGACACTAGATATGCTTGAAAGATTAAATAATACACACAGAAACAGTACTTATTAAGCTCCTCAGTAATTTCTTGTGTGTGTGTTTGTTAGTTTTGCTGAATAGACAGTTTACACAATGCACATGCTATATTCTGTAAGTCAAAACCAAACACAAAGTGTATAAATTTGGCAGGCCATTTTTCTAGCTGAGCAAGAGAAACATGATTTCTGATAAAACAGAAGATAGGGCTCATTCTCTGATGTGCAAAATTCACAATCACAAATAGCCCAAACTCCTGCAGAATGGAAGGGAGAAACAAGAAACAGGGAAATAGTTTACAGTTGGTGCTACATAATTTAAGAAAATGAAACAAACAAACAAACAACAAAACCTGAAGTTGGTATAAAATATCCAATTATTATTATCGACCTATTCGATATGATTAATTTTCCTCATTATATCACACACCCTTTCTAGCAAGTATATTAGATTAAGGTCAAATTTATCCTGAGCATAATTTTGTTATTAAGGTCTGAGATAAGAATGATCATACTTAGTAATGAAAAGCAAAGAATAAGACAGGCCACAATGGGGAGTGATGGGTCTATTGTTCAAGGAATTCAAACAGAGATAATACCTATATACAGGCACATGTATAGCTCAAATAATAGGACTAGTTCATGTCATGAATGCTTGGTTTGTTCCTCTCCATATATATTCCCTGTGCCATTTTGTACATAGGATGAACTAGAACCCAGGCTATACAGATGACCACAATCTTTGGCATCATTAATACGATCTTCAAAGAACATTATTATCATTTCGATAAAGGCCATATCTGTAAGCAACAAATGGGATCTTGCCTGATGTTATGCCCTATCTTTTCCAGTTCTAACTGTTCAGTAACTTCCTTAACCACCTTTAATATTTTTTCAGCGTTTTATGAGGTGTTCACATCATAAATGACAGGAGAAAACAATTGAAGGATCTCAAAGAAGTCAAGTTCTTCTTTGGGCAAATTAGAGCTGGTCAGAATTTTGATTAAATAGCCAAAGTCCTCACCACTGTGAAATGATTATCTTTGTACCCTTTCATGGAGGACCATCTCAAAGTCATAAGAAGTTCTGCAAAGTACTGGGTCTGAGTTCCTTCTTCCTCATGTTTTCTGAACTGTATATCAGATGATGTTAGCAACTTTATAGAGTCCTGGGCATACATGTTCTCCACCAAATTAAATGCAAAATTCAACTGGCAGAGTGAAGTTGTGAAAGACATTCTCCTTGTTCATTCATAAATGTCAGTCCTACCTCAATTATTGTAACAATCTAAATTATACCACAACAATTGGCACTGATAGCATTACTCCTGAAGTCTTCAATGGGTCTTGCAACTACACCTGGAAACTCGGTGTCCTTGGCAATGTTAAGTATATTTTTGAATAATTTTCTCATCTCTTCATCCAATTTATAAGCCTACACTTCACAAATTCTTTGGCTGTGATCTTCTATTGCTGCTGGCACAGTGAGCGCACCAGGGAATCTATATACCAAGCATCAAAATGTTATATTTCATTGAAGATTTGTTTCAGAAAAGATTTTATCCTTTATTTGTGCAATTGCCTCTGTGGACTCCTCCTCCTTCTCACCACAGAGGCAGCACCACAGAGGCTTCAGCAGGTGCAGCATAGACACTCTGCAACAAGCAACCGGGAAAGGGGAGCCAGAACTGTGCTTCACCATGCTGCACGGTAGCTCTTCACCATAATGAGGCTTCTTGATAAGAGAATATTGGTGGAAAATATGGTTAGTAAGATGGAAAAGTAATGGAAAACTCTTGCCTTCTACTATCAGTTCCATATAATGTATTATCATTTTCTGAAATACTTTCAAGTTTTAGAGTCAGGTGTAATGGATCTAGACCTGTACACAGGAAAGCAGTGATGGGTGCCCAGGAAACCCTTGAGGGGCTTCTTTCTTTGAACTTCAGAGTCATCTTCCTAAAGGATTTCAGAACCCAGATGTTAAAGGACATTACAGAGTGGAAACATCTAAGTAAAAACAAGTTGAAGACAGCTGACTGGAAATTGGAGCAGAAAGGTAATGGGCATGAACTGACCAGGCTGAGAGGACAGACAGAGCTTCCAGGAATGAGCCATTTGGGGTTCAGACTGATTTCTGGGGTCAGCATGTGATGGCAAAGCCAGACCTGGTTGTGAAATAAAATTACAAAAACGTTATGTTAAGAGTTCAATGCCTGGGGAAGGGGTCAGTTCCCCTTCCCCCTCTTAGCCTTTCTCCAGGAGTGTCCCTACCTTTTGCATTGTCAATAACTGCCCTAAGAGTCTGACTTCTCTCTCCTGAAATGTAATAAATGCCTATG
>JAJEJO010027868.1:0-33129 GCA_020662805.1 Glaucomys volans
TTGGGTCAAGAATAGAAACTCATTAAAGAGAGTCTAATTCATTTGTTAAAAAGTCTGAGGAAAAGCAAATGTTTTATGAACTATATAATATTTAGGAGAGTAAGTATAGCATAATTTATATAGATATGAACTCAGTTTTTATTATATCTGTAGAAAAAAAACCCCACTAGTAATATATTTTATTTTTCAATAACCTACTTCAATCCAATTACCATTTAAGTGGAAGAAACAACAAATTATTAAGTATTTAATGAACTCCTTTGTACACTGTGGCTTATATTAAAAATTACATATAACATAAAATGTATATAGCATCTGTTTAGTGTTTTATATGCAATATATATAATAATGGTGTAAAGCATAGCAGCTTCTCTTGAGAAAAGCAGCTTTCTGTCATGGAGTTTGGACAGTGTAAGCAGCAATATTAATCAAGACCCAAGACCATTACCATTTTATGTCCATATATTCATTTCCCTAGTAAAAGGCTATGGATTAATGAAAAATCACCCCTTTGGTTGTCATGTGGTTTTACTCATTCAGAAAATACATGCTAAACATCTCCTGTATGCATGTATTATGGGGGTACTGGGGTTGCATGTGGAGACTGGCAGGCTAGTGAGGGTAGGGAAAACGACAGTCAGCATGTAAACAAGTGGTTGAGAGGAAAAGAAGACCTATGATGTAGCTGAGAATTCACTGGCTAGGAAAAAATTTCCTAGGATAACTTCATTGCCAGAGGCTGTCCTCAGTGGACAGCTGCCTTTTTTGTTTGGGAAGAGGGGAAAGGGAGAATTAGCTGGCTTTTTCCTAGAAGTACTCTTGAAAAACTCTTTTAGTGGTCCAACCTATACATACTTTTAGGGTAGAGTTTTAAAATTACCACTCTTAATTGTGAACCTGCCCTCCTGACATACATTAACCTTTGTTCTTAAAAAAAAAAAAGGGGGGGCCATTGTTAGAATTATAATATAGGAGAAAGGACCTGATTTAGAGCCCAAACTGAGAAAAAATAAGACATTATTTCCTCCTTACATTTTCTATGTCAAAATGATTATAGTTACTTTGAAGTACTGCCATGATCACAAATAGTAAATGAAGCATTGCTGCAAGCTGAGTATTTCAAGCCTATTTTAATCAGTTTTATCAGTTTTAACAATATTGTTCAAGTTAATTCAATAAATTCTCAACCTATAATTGCAAGATATTCTTAAAGGACCTCTTTCCTCTTTCCCCCACATTTTAAAGTTGTTATTTTGGGCTGTAGTTATAACTCAGTGGTACAGCAGTGTACTTGTATGTGCAGGGCCCTAAGTTTGATCCCTAGTGCCAGGAAAAATATATACACACAACACACACATACGAAAACAAAAAAATAAACAAACGAAAACACCCTAACATCTACGGATGCAGGTATAAAATGAGAAAGGCATCTTTCAATTCTAAAACTTCTAAACCTTTTTATGAATGAATCTGTCAAGCTTCTAACACGAAAGTTTATGAATTTCAGTTATGTTCTACTAACATGGTCATTGTGGTTATTGGTATAGAATTTTTCTAAAATATTTTAAAACATTTATACAGAGGTCATGACCTCTTACTAGATCCTTAATCTCAGCCTGTAATGTAATCTTTCCACACCATCTGGTGTCTTAATTAGAGCCCAGGAAAACACAAGACTTATTCATGTAAGCAGGATTATAGTTATGACCTAGGAAATATTTGTATTTGCTTTTACATTTCAGTTTATTATTTTAAAGATTTTACTACTTTATAACAAGCTGCCAAAATTGGACACTTTCTTTGTTGTACATGTTAAAATGAGAGAGCCAGACACAGACGAGTTGGTGCATAAACTTACTGCAGGTTTATTTGGAGTGTAGCAGAGGCTATGCATAAACACCTGAAGGGTCTTTACCAAGTAAACATCTCAGTTTTTCTATTAAGTTGAAAAGCATAGTACTGTGAATATGTTTATAGCTCAGCAGTTTAACACTGTGTGGTATCTACTTGTATAAGTTATTTCATGCCTTGTACATTTGGTGTAATGTATTTTGAGTTTATTTAAACTCTGTAGAAACCCACACAATAGTATCATTTGGTATTTACAACATGCTTTTTAAATTATTTTTATTTTTATTTATTTATTTATTTTCTTACAGATAGCTGCTGCTTTGTGGTGGTACTTTGTATCTAAAGGAGTTGAGTATTTGGACACAGTGTTTTTTATCCTGAGGAAGAAAAACAACCAGGTTTCTTTCCTTCATGTGTATCATCACTGTACAATGTTTACATTGTGGTGGATTGGAATTAAGTGGGTCGCAGGGGGACAAGGTGAGCATTTTCAGCAGTAGATGTAATGTGCTAAGTGATTTATGAATGTGTTGGGTGGAGATTACCAGGATCCTGGGAATTTTACCTCAGTGAAAATTTACCTCTTTGAGAGTCCTTTGCATTTGAGCAAAATTCATTTATATGATAAAAACTCAATTCAAAACTTTAAAAATGTCTACCTTAATTTGAGATAAGGCCTTTTCATTAGTATTACTTTGTCTTTTAATCCTCGGCCATTCCAAAAATTAAATGTTAAAAAATAATGTGGATTCACTTATTTTTTTATCTCCATGGTTTATTGTCTGGTACCATTTCTGTATCTTGCAATTACCTTTTATTGTCCTACAGCATTTTTCGGAGCCCAGATGAATTCTTTCATCCATGTGATCATGTACTCATACTATGGGTTAACCGCCTTTGGCCCATGGATTCAGAAGTATCTTTGGTGGAAACGATACCTAACCATGTTGCAGCTGGTGAGTTAAATACTTGTACAGTTTCTTGTGGTGAAATACTTAAAGTACTTTCCATTGTAAAATTAACTTCATCCTCTAACTGTGGCATTGAGACTGCTTGGTTCTAATCTCCCTATTCATAGGTTAATTGGCCATGGCCACATGAACTTTTATAGTGTCCTTAAAGACTAGATCCAGCACTTACCAGGAGAAACATTCTTTAAAAATACCTGTGGAATGGATGGTTAAAGATCTTAGTACACCACAATGTACATAAATTCATGTATGACTAGAAAAGTAATAGTATTTTTTTCCTTGAGTAAAATTTTTTTTTTTTGGTATAGAGGATTGAACCCAGGCACTTAACCACTGAGCCACCTCCCCAGCCCTTTTTATATTTTATGTAGAGACAGGGTCTCCCTAAGTTTCTTAGGGCCTCAGTAAGTTGCTGAAGCTGGCTTTAAACTTGTGAACTTCATGCCTCAGCCTCCCAAGCCACTGGGATTATAGGCATGCACCACCACACCCAGCTCTTGAGAGTGATTTTTTTACCTTAAAATTTTACTATCTCTCTTCATCTTGTCCTGCTTAAATTTTCTTATTTTATACCACTCTTTAGTTCTTGTTTACAGACCTCATATACTTTGAATGTAAAATTTGAAAAGACAGAGCCAAGGAATGGAATAAGGACCAGGGAACACCCCTTAATTCTCTAAAACCCTGTCCTTAGAGAACAGTCAAGTATTTTCAAATGCTAGTCTTCAGACCCGTTTTCAACACTCACCACAATAGGACTTCTTACAGCATCTGAGTACATGCCTAGAGCATCATCCAGAGCTAGGTATACTGGCCTATAATCAAACTGAGAACCCAAACCAAACTGGTAGTTAATCTCCAAGCTTTAGAATTTATTATAATTTGCTTTAATCATAGCGTGTACACAGTTTTATCAGTGGAATCACATTTGGAAACATTACCATCTCTGCTTTAAGTTGCTAAACAGCTGCCTAACCAAACAGGAAGCACAACCTTTGGGGAATGCTGGGTGTGAAGAATTCATGTATAACCAAAATGCTACAGGAAGCTTCCTCCAGTTTTTGTGTAAGCTGTTTATGCAGTTTGTATAGTTCATTTCTCTCAGTAAATAGTCCTGAGAATGAAGAAATGACCAAAATCTTGTGAATTATTTTATCTGTTTGGCTGGAGCCTGGTCCTGCTCTCCTTGAGTGATGTAGATTCAATTCACACCCTTTTACACACCCTTTTTCTGTAGTGCAGGTTCTAAGAACCATTGTGAAACCAGAAGTTCTTAAATTTGGATTTTTCCCATGGGAAATTGTAAAGGTTGTTGAATTGATGTGAATTTCTGGCTCATGTGGAATAAATTACTTTGATAATATTTAACATAACAATATTGGTAATACTTTTCTTAAAAAGGAAACCATACTTGCCCATTCCAAAGAGAATGTTGAATTTGTATTTCTGAGCCAGATGTTCTCATAACAGGTTAATCTTATAAAAAGTTAATGCTTATGAATAACGTAGAATTTCTAACTCATGTCACAAATTGTTCACTTCTTGATATTTCAGAATTTAAAGTTATTTTTATTGTCTTAAGGATATAAGTTTTGGCTTTTCTCTTTTGAGAAGTTAATTCTTTTTATACTTCAGATAACTCCTAAATTTTAACAGAATATTCAATTTTAAAGAATAGTGTTTATACAGATAGAAATTTTTCTTTCTACTCTGTAAGAAACAAATGATGAGCTGTTTTGATAAGTTCGTTTTTCAGGTATGTGTTCCTGTTTGCTGATGCTTTAAAACAAAATTAAAGAGCCTCCAATATTACAGCTTTACTCTTGTAGGCCATTGATTCCCTCTTTACTCAATAAATATTCAAATAGTCCAAACACTGTAGGCTGTGCCAAGGACTCAGGAACCATCACTGAGCAAGACAGAGCCCCGCCTTCTAGAATTATATCCTGATGGAAAGGTATACAGTAAAGAAGTCAGCAGATACAGAAGACAGCGTTAGATCATTACCATTCTTCTCTAAACACACACACCCTGTGGGTAATAGGATTGAGAGACCCCTGGCTGAGGAGATGGTACTTGAGCTGTAATCTGAATGAGATGGAACCAGAGAACTATTTCTTTTTCTTTTCTTTTATTATTTGTTCCAGTTAGTTATACATGACAGCAGGATGCATTTTGACTCATTGTATACAAATGAAGCACAACTTTTTATTTCTCTGGTTATACTCGATGCAGTCACACCATTCGTGTAATCTTACACGTACATAGGGTAATAATGTCCATCTCATTCCACCATCTTTCCCATCCCCATACTCCTCCCCTCCCTTCAAACCCTTCCCCACCCCTCACTCCCCTCTGCCCAATCTGTTTCTACAATTCTTCCCTTGCCCCCCCCCACTCCATTATGGATCAGCATCCACATATCAGAGAAAACATTTGGCCTTTGGATTTTGGGGATTGGTTTATTTCACTTAGCATGATATTCTCCAGCTCCATCCATTTACCTGCAGATGCCATAATTTTATTCTTCTTTAAGATTGAGTAATATTCCATTGTGTATATATACAAATTTCTTTATCCATTCATCTACTGAAGGGCATCTAGGTTGGTTCCACAGTTTAGCTATTGTGAATTGATCTGCTGTAAACATTGATGTGGCTGTGTCACTATCATATGCTGATTTTATATCCTTTGGGTATAGACTGAGGAGTGGGATAACTGGGTCAAATGGTGGTTCCATTCTGAGTTTTCTAAGACATCTCCATACTGCTTTCCAGAATGGTTGCACCAATTTGCAGTCCCACCAGCAAGAGTGTTCCTTTTCCCCACATCCTTGCCAGCACTTAATTGCTGCTAGTATTCTTGATAGTTGCCATTCTGACTTGAGTGAGATGAAATCTTAGAGTAGTTCTGATTTGCATTTCAGAACTAGAGAACTATTAACCATTTTGAACAGTGTGGCAATATTTGGGCCTATAATACCTATGTAGAAAATTCTGATGCTATTGTTAAAAGTTGTTTACTATTCAGATTAAATACATCACTCATTGTTTTTGCTTTTCAGGTTCAGTTCCATGTGACCATTGGGCACACAGCTCTGTCTCTTTACACTGACTGCCCCTTCCCCAAATGGATGCACTGGGCTCTAATTGCCTATGCAATCAGCTTCATATTTCTCTTTCTCAACTTCTACGTTCGGACATACAATGAACCTAAGAAACAAAAAGCTGGAAAAACAACCATGAATGGTATTTCAGCAAATGGTGTGAATAAGTCAGAAAAACAGCTAGTGATAGAAAATGGAAAAAATCAGAAAAATGGAAAAGCGAAAGGAGAGTAAATTGAACTGGGCCTTAACTGTGGTTGACAGTGAGGAAACTCTAATGTCATATAAAATTTCAGGGAAAACAGAAGCAAAGGAGAGTTGGGGGTGGGGAGAAAAGGCAAATGTACTCTATGTCATAATCTTTAGACTGAGTAAAGTGTTAAATACAACACCCAGATGTTTTATTTATGAAGTTTTTATTTTAAACCTTTTTTTTTATTAGCCTTGATGTTGTCCAGACCAAAGCAGTCCTAATGTGACTTTGGACACCCTCCCTCTGTTCATATCCACTTGTCTAATGGGGGAAATTTTCTTGTATCCAACATTCACTCATTCTTCAGTCTGAATTTTAGACAATCACAGAGTTTTAATGAAATTTTTAATTGTCTGAATTACCAGTTACCTACTGATTAAAATCAGTTACCTTACATTTTCTTGTCCAAAGCTGGAAATGTGGATACCTTTAAATTTGTGCATTTGAATTCATTGGTTGACCAGAATGGTCAGATCTCTCCACCTCTAGTCAGAATATACCCTTTTGGTTGTAATTAAATTTTAAAAATCTGCTGATCTCTGTAGAATCTTAGAGGCTTGATGATGATGGTGTTGGTTAAAATAAGAAAGAATTACAGTAAAATCCTGTCTAGGGACCCAAAGGTCTCCATGGCTCTCAGCACAAATCACTGTGGGAAACACTTTTTCTGATGAAAAGGCAGCCTTTGAATACTCCTATTACTAGCAGAAGCATATTATGAAAATTATTATTATTGTCTGATTGAAACATGAAGCAACTCATATCCTTCTTAGTAACATCACAAGATAGTTATATTTGTGTGCTGTTAGCTGAGAGTATGTTGATTTTTATCAGGCTTTCCTTGTTTTGATTTGTGGCTGTTACTGATTTTTCATATGTGGAAATATACCTACCTCTTCTGTTGGAAAGAATACTTAAATAAATTTTAATTAAAAAATCAAGGAGTCCTCTAATGTAAATTTTAATTTTAACTTTTGAATCCACTAGTATTATTTGGGTTTTTTTGTTTTGTTTTGTTTTTTACAAATAGCATACACAAACATTTCTGTGAAACTATCCTTCTCTTTCAATGTGTTTAATTTTGGAGTGATATTTCCCTTGTGACTAAGTTGCAAAATCTTATTTATTAACGAAAATATGAAGTGTAAACCCATTTTGGTGCAATATCTTTGACTCCTTGGTGCTAAAGGTTAAATTCAGGGTGTGGTGTTATAAGGTGTTAATTGTTAAAACACAAAATGACTAACAGTAAGAGTTGTCAGAGCTGTCAAGTTAAATTTGCTATTTACAAATGAAGTATTTCATGTAGTAGAAATTAAGCGGGAAAGCAAACTTGTACCATGTTTCATTACATAGGTTAAATGGTTAGAGGATGTCGCAGAGGGATCATTATAGAAAGAGAAAATGTGACAGGCATAGCATGAATATTTCTAAGTATTTGAACATGTCAAAACTGCATGTGTAGGATGTATGCTGTTTGTACAAACTATTTCAGAATATTTTGTAAACTATAAAATATTTATTGTGCATTAAAATTATATACTTTCCCCCAAAGGCATGCAGTTAAGAGAATTACAGAAAATATGCAGCACATATAGTTTGGTCTGTGAGGATTCAACACCTTTGTTTTTGCTCCTCAATGTGTAATGACTAGAGATGTGTAAATCTTGTGAACATTCTGTACTGGTTACCCAGAGCTTTCATTCCCTGCCTCCTGATTTCAGCACAATAAATATACTACTGCTATGGGAAAAATGATTTTTTTTGTTAGTTTATTATAATTACATTGTCTGTTAGATGTTTGTTTATATGATTGATGTTGATGAATATTGGTTAATAATCTTCTTTTCTGCTGCTAATTTCTTAATGTAGAAAATAAACGAAACTAGGACTTGATTGTCTATAGTTTCTAGTAAAAAGTTTATTTTTATGGTATCATATTTTTACATAATATCTGTGGTTTTTGAATTCAGACATAAATATAGTATTTTCTTCTAAATTGTTCTTACATAAATGAGAGGCTCTTGCATTCTTATATTTACATCATTTAGGTCTTACTCTTAAGCTTCTTTATCAAAGTTGATATTAAAATGTGGTAAGTGCAGCCTTTTCCAGTACCTTTCATAATATCTCTAAGACTTGTATCTAGGACTTGTATCTAAGATTCAGTGAATAAAGATTGCATCCACTTTGAAGTAAAACTTGGTTACTAACTAATCATTTTTTAAATAGAAGGAATTTATTAAATATTTGCATATATACATTTTGGCTAGAAATACCTGCAATCTGGAACAGAAAGTTTCCTAATATCAGTGAGGAATCTCTTCTTTCTCTTCTCTGGCACTCTTGACTCTGTTTTGCTGCTAGAAAACTGACTGTTGACTGGTTTCAATTTTAATGTTCATTTATTCATTCTTTTTCCTTTGTTCTACACTCTAGGCATTCAGATATTTTAGTATGCATTATCATGCTCACATTAGAATGTGAAATCTAGTAGTTTTTAGCTTTTTAGGAATATCTTAATGTTCAGGTTTGTTTCATATATGCAACTCAGTTACCCTGTATATGAGAACAAGGTCCTGGAGGTAGAGGTGATTTTTCACTCTTATCTGTTAATACAACAATTTAAGCACTACTGGGGCAGAATTTTTTAATCTCACCCTCATTTGGATGTGACACCACACTAAGTTGTTCACACTTTCTCAACTCTTTCCTTATTATAGCCATAATCCCAGCCAACTGTATTCAAAACACTATGCATATTGAGGAAAAAATGACAACAGATATCCAGATATAAGCTGGCATGCTCAGCTTAGACATGGTGACTTAGATTTAAGCATCCTACTGGGTGGTAAATGGAGTCCAGAGTTGAGAGGCACCATGAGGCTGAGCTGTCTACACCTGAGCAGTAACCATAGACCCTCTGAAGGACATCCATCACCTGCTACTCAGCATGTAAGTAATTTTGGCACGTGAACTTGGAAAGCAATTGTTTAATAGCACTATATTGTAGAATCCATGCTTCGTCTTTGGTATTCTAGGTAGATGACTTCTGGAGGAAAGAAATCATTATGAAAAGGAAGAGTAGAAGAAACAGATTCCTTGTTTCAAAACGTTATGAATCATATAAGTGTTAGAAGTTGGCTTTCTGAATATCAGTTGCAGAGGGAAGATACAGCTATGAGAATGGAAAGGCACACGTTTTTTAAAAACTTGTATTTGATTGGATGCTTTGAATCCTGAAGGGGGATCATAGGCTTAAAAGTAATTAATATATAGAACCATTTCCACATGATGATCATTCAGATTCTCGAATATATCACCCGAAGACCTTGTGACTAAAGAAGGTGGTCCATAGCTGACTTTAAATGATTAAGTAACAGGATTTTCAGGTGGGCAAGGCATGATCAAGTTACCCTTGATGTTCTTTCCAACTTCCAGATATAGATTTTATTGTGTCCTTTGAGAAATTATTTTCTGTTTAAAAAGTAGAACTTGGGGATGTGTTTATTGTCCTTTACATTTTACCATGTGAAGCCATGGTAACACACCAAAACATGGACAGATTTTCCTTCATACCTTTGTTCCCTAGAGACCCATTTGATCTTAAATAGAAATTCAACTTGGAGTTACTGATTTTTTTCTCCATTCTCAGATGCAAGGTTTTCTCCAGGGATGTGTTCTTAAACTTGTATCTCCTTTGAGACTAAATGCACACTATACAGTGCAACTCTGAGAAGGTCCCAGTATATGTAAACATCTGCACAGAGAATGTGTCCAAATTAAAAGGCATCCTAAATTTTAAAATCCTGGAAGGTTTAGATAATACAGCCATTTCTAAAAAGGTAGGATCTCAACATTATTATTTCCCAATTTAAATACAATGCTATGACTCATAAATAATAAGTATACCATCAGTTCATAAGCATATTTCAGGGACTTTGTCAGTCTTGGTACCCTTGAATCCCTTTTTTTTTTTCTTTTGAGACAGTGTTAGCAAAGCCAGTTGGGATGCTTCTTTTCTAAGTTCAAAAAAATTTATTTTTTTTTTAATTTGGGGAAAAGGAAAGTATCAAGTTGAAATTCCTTCTTTGTCATCTATCATATTTAAATTGAGTTTCTCCTCCCTGTGAGGAGGATGTCTTAAGAACCAGTCTTTCAAGAACAATGATTACCAAACTGTGTGGCAATGAATGAGTGGGTAGATTATGCATCTTGAACGATAGGTAACATTATGTTAGCAACAGTCTTGCCTCACTTTTGAGCGCAGCTTATGTTCTAATCTCCTTAACCTGGGGATCATACGCAACACTTAACATTTTTATAAGAATATGATAGAGTACCAGCTGTTTATATACTGTTGAATTTCACATGTATTCCTATTTCAATTCTTGTTGTGAAAGTCTAATATAGACATTACATGGTTACAAAAGAACAAAGCTATACTTAGTAACATGTAAGTGTTTTCATTTTGTTTGAATTATTATGGTTAGTCTTTATAAAAGTGGTATCTGATCTTTCCTCCATAAAGAAAAGTAGTATATGAACTTGTGAGGAGGCAAAGGAGCAGTCAGTCAGGTTAGTGGGCTAGATATTTATAGGCATGATGAATTAATTTCTTCTAGTGTGTTCTCTCTCTTCTCTTCTTCAGTATTAGAACCTGAAGAAAATTACATTTCTCAGATTTCCTTGCATGCCTGTGATTCTCTTGCAAATCTAGTTTTTGTCCACATGAGGCAATCATAATACACATTTTAAGAAGGCAGAAGAGGCGGCTGTCTATAGTAGTACAATTGATAAATATGTTCCTACAGGTAGAAATGTTGGCGACAACTGGGCCGCATGTTCTATCTTTTATCAATTTTGTGACTGTATTCAGTGGTAATTGTGATAGCAATTATGCCAGATGTGGGCATTTGAAGTTTAAGACTTCAAGAAGTGTAGCTTCTTGACTTTTATTTTTCCAAGTTACCAATAATTTTATAAGCATCTAAACCTGAGAATTAGAAGTTTTACTTCTTGAAATACCTTGAGTGGCAAACTATTCCATTCCTTCAACTTACCTAATGCAACATTCAGCATCAAAATTTGGATCTGACTTAGTTGAGTTTATGGATAGTGACAACTTCATGTTTGGTGGAAAAAGGAATTCTGTTTTCTATGAAACAAATAGCTAAATTATCACCTGTAGTCACCTAGAATGGAATGGCTATGAAAGGCAAGCCTTTGGCAGACAAGTGGTACTATTATGATGCAAATGAGGAATGTAAAGACGAGTGGCATGGCTGCTTCTGATTGCACTGCAGAGCTTACAGAAAGAAAATTAGTTCATGTCTTAAATTCCTGACTTACAGCAAGGACATGTTTATGTCCTTCTATGACTAACCTAAGAGGCCTTCTTCCCTAAGAGAAGGGAGCTTCTATGACTATCCTTTGAGACCCCATGTATCTCATAGCTGCAGATCTAGAATGTCTTAAAACAAGATCTAAAGCTTGACCTGGGGGTTTTAAAACTGAAACATAAGTTTATAGCCTCAGACGTTTGCTGTAAACGTGGTGGCATTGACTGTGAAAGGTCAGTGTTTATTTTGGGACCAGTTTTCATTATGATGCCCAGACTAGACTCCAACTCCTAGGCTCAAATGATTGTCCTGTCTTAACCACCTGAGTAGGTGGGTCTACAGGTACATGCTACCACAGTTTATATAAGGAGGATGATCTCACAGCCCACCCCAGGGATGGACAAATATATGAATCTATCCTGGAAGAGAGAGGTTAGAATGATAGGATTTGGCTAATTTTCATCTGCAGAAATGTATAGGAATAGATTCTCAGGGTGCTAAAGCAGGAAGAAACACATCTTTGAAGTGCACTGAAATTCTTAATTTGGGTTCAGAGCTCAAAGTGAGGAATGGTTTTAATGGTTTGTCAGTTATTTAATTGAAACATGGACTTGCAAGGGTAGCCTACATTAAAATGAGATGTATGTTAGAAATTCAAAATTGGAATTGTGGAAGGAATCAAAGGTACAACTAATTAGAACAAAAAAAATTAAAAAATTTTTAAAAAGGTTTGTGGAGCTAGTAATGCTTGAGGTTTATTCCGTATTATTCACTCGACTACTTCCCTATGTTTGAGAAATACATTGGTAAGGACCAGCATCTATGAAAAGTTCTGGCTGGGTATGGTGGTACATGCCTGTAATCCCAGCAGCTTGAGAGGCTGAGATCAGAGGATCATGAGTTCAAAGTCAGCCTCAGCAACAGTGAGGTGCTAAGCAACTCAGTGAGACCCTGTCTCTAAGTACAAAATAGGGCTTGGGATGTGGCTCAGTGGTTGAGTGCCCCTGAGTTCAATCCCTGGTACCCTCACCCTGCCAAAAAATGGAGAAAATTTCTGTAGTGACTATCTCCTGAAGGCTGGGAATTATGAGGAAGCAAGGAGGTTGTCTCTGAATGGTACCTAACTTCAGTGGGAATGAGAGCATCACAGATTGGAGAATGCAAACTGTAGTATTTAAATATAGCCATGACTTTAGTCATGCATGGCAGAGCCAGAGTGATTATTAGAAGGACTTAGCCTGTGGATGTGTATGGCAGATGGCATCATTATTATGATTATATCTAGGTCTGAAATAGATGGGCAACCTAATAAAGTCTATCTTGATAAGTGACTCTGAAGCCTGGTGAACACAGGCTTTACTTGAATTACCACAATGGAAAGACACAGCCCCTGACAAATTCCCATAGCAGATTCAGTATACAGACCCAGAGCTGCTTAAGTGAAAAAATCAGGTTCCCTTAAGAAAATTCCCTGCAATGATGTTACAAGGAATATAAATATAAATCTTCTTCCTTACTTTCACTAAAAGAGAAGAGAAACAGAGTGTGAGGGGCATTACTAAGACACTCATTCAACTGCTAATGATTATCAGGCATCAAAATTACTACTTTGGTCATCAAAATGGGGCTTACAGAGACCAAGTGATAATACAGTTTTGGCCTGAGTCCATCTCACAATGGCATAGTGGGTCCCCAAACATACCCTCCTCAGTTCCTGTAATTATAGGTAAATCAGACATCCTTGGCTGACATTGCCTCCCTGTCTCATGAAATGAGGGATTTTATGGTATCAAGGACAAAGTTAAAGCTCCTAAAATGTCTCCTTCCCCTTGAAACAATAACCAAAAGTAACATCACATTTCTGAGTGAATTCTACCTTCTGAGGTCTAAAAGATTCAGGGATGCCGATATTTTGTTATACCTCCATTTACTGTCCCATTTGACCTGAACAGATATTAGAGTCTTGGAGTATGACATTTATTATCATTATTTACTTAATCATATAACTCCAAGTTAAACAGCTGTTCCAGATGTAGTCAGCTAATTGAAGCAAATAAACAAGATTTTGGAAGCTGATATTTAGCTAAAATCCATTAAATTTCTTTTTCTCTTTTTAAGAGAGAATGTAAGTTATTTGTTTTCACTTCTCAGTATAATCTCTCTTATCGTTACCATTTAACCTCAGAATACATACTGATTTGATGGGAGTAGGAGTAGCAAATATCATGGATTCCTAGTAAAGGAGAATATATGCAAGAGGTGTTAAGGAAAATAAATGGCATAATTCAAGGGCCATAACATCAGTAAAATTTGTGGCAGTCCAATGGTCTATAACAGATTGACATATTTCCTTCTTAGTGAAAGAAAATTGTTAAGAGTTTGCCACCTAACATTATTAAACAGACTCAACGATTGCTACCATCTTGTTGACTTTTGAAACAACATATACACATTTGAGGGTGTTGCTTTGACTCATTTATT
Source organism: Glaucomys volans (assembly GCA_020662805.1). Taxonomy (NCBI): domain Eukaryota; kingdom Metazoa; phylum Chordata; class Mammalia; order Rodentia; family Sciuridae; genus Glaucomys; species Glaucomys volans. The sequence continues at coordinate 14,005 of JAJEJO010027868.1, forward strand.
AAGTAACCCATGTGACTACTGGTTTGGAATTAGGTCCAGAGTAAGAGAAGTATTTGTAACTACTGTGAATCGCCATGCAAGCTACTCTGCTATTGGAGATTTACGATCCATCAGATGAAATAGTTCTTGAAGTGTCTGGCACAAAGCAATTCTGTAGGGATCATCTGACAACCCTTTATTTAGAAGTACAGTGAAATCCTTTAGGGTTTTAGAGAAAAGTCATGACATTGTCCCCAAATAGCTATTACGAAACAGATCCTGTGGGCCAGATTGCCTGTGGGCCACGCCAGAGATTGTATGTCTGACCTCAGAATAAAAAATGATTTTGTAAGCTGAGCTTCCCGTCATGGACTGGGTGTTATCTGACCCGGTGTGATAAACTAGGGCATCCACAATAGTGCTCCCTCATCAGATGGAGTCATGAAGACATATAAGTGGCAGGAGCAGCTCTCGGATGACCGTCACACCTGCCCTTGGTGCATTGTCACTTCTCTCTCAGCTCACACATTTGTCTTCATGAAGGTTGTATGTTGGTGACTGTGTTTGCACACTTCTGACCTATTTTACCTTGTTTTGTGTCCTGAAATGCTGAGCCATATGGACAATATCATCTCCTCTCCTTCTGTAATTTGAATGTGTCCCCAAAATTCTTGTGTTGGAAACTTAATCCCCCAAATCATATGTTAATTGTGTTTGCAGGTGGGATTTTAAGAGGTGATCGTATCTGGGGGTGGGGGAGGTTTCATCCCTAATGAGTGAATTCATCTATCCATGGATTAGCAGGTTATCTCAAGAGTTGCTTTATTATACAAAGGAGCTCTCCACCTAGCTTGCTCTGTCTCACCCTGTGATGCCCTCTGCCATATCTTGACCCAGCAGAAAAATCCTCACCAAATGTCATATGCCAAGTAGATGCTGATCCCATGCTCTTGGACTTCCAGAACCATGAGCTAAATAAACCCTTTTCTTTATAAAATACCCAAATAGTAGTATTTAGTTATAGCAACAGCTATACCAGCTGCCTTTAGCTGGCTTCCAGTTGGTCTAATCATCAAGAGGTACCAGTGAGAGTTCAAAAACTTCCAGAATGGTCAGGATGTTTTCATGCTCCTTCCCTGTATGGGTGTTGCATCTCTAAACCTAGTTCCCTTCCTCCACAGCCATAGCCCTAGCTGGGAAGCCGCTTCATGGTCCTAATTGTCATTGAGCTCAAGAAGAGTTTTCTGTCCTCGTTCCTTGACCCTAAGGATGATAACAGTAGCATACTCTGGCCAGTTTTCCTGGCACCTCACTATCCCTTGTTTGTATTTATCACTGTCTACACTTCTATGTGCAGTTCCTCCATTAAAACTTCTCATTTAAACCATCTTGCACAACTTCTAATTTATGCTGGGTCCCTCATGAGAAATTGAAAAAGGAAACAATTAAACCTGGTTTATAATATTTTCCATATATTATGCAGACACTAGCTGGAAGTTACTGGGGCAGCATTACAGCCTCACTTAAGCTTGGCCCCAAAAGATGTATGGAAGGAAAATATTGCCAATGAGAGGACTTTAGGCAGTACATCTGATTGCTGACTTTTCCTATAAGGAAAACTGACAAAAGTTATGAATTTGGTAATGATTTGGCCAAATGATCAAGGACTTGGAATAATATTAAAGAATGGTGACAGAGTTCTGAAAAGTTCTGAGTGTGACATTTTTTGTGTTCCATATAAATTCCCACCAAAAACACCCCTGTAAAAGAGGCTTTTAATAAACAGTGGGTCAGGATGATCCATTCCATGGAAACTTGTCAATCTTTTTCCCTGGATGTACCATGATTGATTAATGGTTCATTAAAAAATAACAAAACAGGGAAGGTACAGTGCAGTGGACTTGATGGTGGCCCGAAAGAGATTAGGGACTAATCTCTAAAACCTATAAAATCACCTTATTTGAAAAGAGATGTAGATGTGATTAAATGAAGTCCTGAAATGTGACAACTCTGGATTATCTGGGCAAACCCTACATGCCATTCCAAGTGTTCTTTTAAGAACGAGATGCTACACATGCAGAGGGGAGGAGGTGGTGTAAAGACAGGCAGCAGTTGCAGTGGTACAGCTCAGGAATGTTGGCAGCCATCAGAAGCTGGGAGAAGAGAGGTGAAGGGGTGCTCTGCTAGAGCATCCAGAAAGCATCCAGACCAACACCTCCATTTCAGACTTCTGGACTCCAGGACTGTGAGAGAACAAATTTCTGTGGTTTCAAGTCACCAATTGTGTGGTAATTTGTTACAGCAGCCACAGAAAAACAATACATGCAAGGAGGGAAGCTGTACCTAGGCTCAAACAGAATGGATTTCATAGCAAGGTGGATCTGGCTAGCGCCTCTGCCAAACTTGCCCACAGTAGAGTCCAGTGCTGGTTGACCTGGTGATGTAAGACCACACTTGGAATAACAGCCACTTGGTGGCTTCCTTCATGTGAGAGTACATCCATTCATTCTTTCTAGAAGAACACACATTTTGGAATGGATTTTCTGGCAACATCATCCATTTATGAACTCATGGAATGCTTTAGTTAATGATAGTATGCCACAGTTAAAATTGCTTCATATCCAAAAAATTATAATTAAAGAAATAAGGCAATGGGCTAACTCCTGTGGAATTTAGTTCCACACTAAAACCACTGTGACAGGGTCTGGGATAGTTTCTTCTGTTTTATATTCATATTTATATATGTCAGCCACAAACTGTCACCTCTCTCTTTTCATTTGATAAAAGGCATATTAATGATGGTAAAATCTATAATTTAGTATAAAGGATATCAAGGTAGGATTTACAAGTCAATTAGAAATGAAATGAGTACCACTAGATGACAAAATGAACAGACCTTGAACCTCTAAGGACACCTTTCTTTGTAGGAGAGGGTAAGCTTGTTTTTGATTAGGTGAGAACCAGTTGTATTATGTGAGGTTGGATGGAATATGTTGAATTTGTTCTGTTTTTTGTTTGGCAGTTTACCATGGGCAGCAGATTGTGGGTGCTGGGTAGCTGCTCATCAGATTGTGCCCAATATTGTCTGTTGCACCTGGCATCCATTCCCACTGCTTATACCTTTCTTCATACGACCTATTGTAAGAGTTAGTGTGCTAAAAACCACAGTTCCTGGCTTCCTTGAGGATAGAGTCCTGAATCTTCAGTATTTCTGTGTCTTCTACCAGTGAAATGCACTTGAGTGAGTTTTTTAGAGGGAAAAAAAGCCAAAACAGCTCAGACTTAACACTGATAGTAGCTGAATTCCATGCCTGTCGCTCATCATCATCTTCATTAATGTGGAGCAGCTAGGTCATCATTGGTGGTGGTAGTAATGGTAGCAACAGTTTTCTGATCTCTGGCTTCAGTCAAAATGGTGGTACCATGGATTCCAACATTTAGTGGCAGTCCTTTGACTTCTCTTCTTCCAATGTAGCAGCATTATGTAAGCACAGAATTTCCTCTATTAAACCCTCTCTGCTTGAAAACATTATGAATGCTGAATATTGCACAGGAATATAAAAAACCTCACAGGCACTTATATGAAGTACAATATAGTATAAAATATGCCATTCTAAGAATGTAATCACAATGAAATATTGCATGGCTCTAGTATTCTAAAATGGACATTCTTATTTTTATTACAAATTTTCCCCTCTCTGCACCCCAGAATTTTTCTAAAATGCTGAAGAAATGTTTCTCAGAAGTGCCAAATAATTGGCCTAACTCAGGCACCCATGTGTCTTAGCATTAGGCCTGGTTTCTAGAGCTCTTGCATCTTATTTTGGGTTTTCTTTAAGAGCCTAAGACAAGGTCTTGGATGCAGATAGTTTGACAGTTAATTCTAGCAATCTGGAGTGAAAGTGTGAAGAAAATAAAAAGGGAAAGAGAGAGAGAGCTAATGAAGGGGGATGTTTTAGACTGGTTACCAACATGAACTACTAAAATACAAATCTACTGGGGATTCTTGGAGGGACATAAAGAAATCCTGTTAGAATCTTGTATCTGGAGGATGAGAGCCTGGGCATTCATCTACAGACTTGTCTTTCATCAGCTCCCCTGCACCCCTGGCTTTGAGGAGGTGCCAGTTCTCAGGCTAAGCAGCTCTGAGGCAGCAAACATAGAGAAGTAGCCAAAATTACCTTCAGATGGGATGTGGTCAGTGGTGATGGAGCTTTCCATTCTGGCACTGAAATGAGGCTGAGGGAATGTGGTTCTGAGCACCATACATTTCTACTCCTGATGTTACCCTTACGAGCCCTTCCCCTGTTTCTTATATTTTTAAAAGATTACTCTTACTCTCTGGTTTGTAGTGTAATCTCTACTATAGACAGTTGTCTAGAATATTCTCTAGACACAAAACTCATTGTGTTGTGCAGTTTCTTAGCAGTCATCCAGGTGGCATTATAGCTGATGGCTTAGAAAATTTTTATAAGACTTGACCTCTTTGTCACCAGAAATAGACAGATAGGATTCAATACTTTAAAAACTTCCGGGATACAAATGTACACACACACAGGTAGAAAGGGTTGCAGAATCCTGTCATGGACACCAACAGTCTGTTACTCCATTCCTCTCCATCCTCAGTTGTTTCCTAGAAGCAACCGTTTTCTGTTTCCATTTGTACTTCTTATGGTTGTCTCTTATTTATATTCCAAGTGTGTTTAATTCCATGGTAGTCTGTTATTTATATGTCTCATGATAAATGTGTTCCATGTTATTCCTTGATTAGCCAGCTGGAGACATGACATGAGTTCCTGTCATCTCATGGATGAGGATTCAGATCAGTTACTCTCACCCACCTTCCTAAGGAATAAATAACATTTTAACCTGTGTTTCCCCTAGGAGTTATAGAAAGTGTCTTTTGATCTCATACTCTGGATATGTAAATATAAATGCTTCTATATTTTCTTTACTCTCTATTCCCCTTTCCAATTCCTATGCTATAATTTTATTTTTAATTTTATGCTGTCAATATGATACTTTCATTCCAGTCTGCTATTGTAATTAACACCATTAATATACCTTCCATGTTTTCTATCAAGATTATTCTAAAAGTTTAAAAATTAATAAAAGGCATTTACATTATTTAGACTGCAAATTCTGTGATCTTTAGAGCAAAGTACTTTACCATGATCACACATTTTTCTCCTTGCTTAGGTGTTTGTTTTTTTTTTTTTTTTGAGTTTTGGATTGCCTGTTTTCTCTAATTTTTTATTTTTCAATGTCCTGAATATAATATAAAACCTATGAAATCTCTTTGTTTCTAGATATTTTCCAAAGTGTGTTATGCAAAGTGTGTTATTTAGTACAGCTGTTGTTCACAGTTTTGTACAGTGTCTAACTCAGTTGTGTAGAAAATGTGAATTGCTTGAATTTTTCTTGGAAGCTTCTTAAGAGTCTATTCATCTTCACATCTGGTAAAATGTGACAGCAATGGAGTGTTAGGTAGCTTGCTGAATTAATATTCATTCCACATTCATGAAAACAAAAAAATTACTACTCTTGGCTGTTTTTTAATCATAAGTGACCCACAATCTGAGGGTTACATCCCCTTACCCAGCAAGAAATAAACTATTCACTACTTAGGTCAATACATAATTTTTTCTAGTTTTCTATTCATAGCTTAAAGTATACTTCTAGATAGCTCTATACAACCTTTCTTGTGAATTGATTGTTATCAAGCATTTTTAAGAAAACATAATATATTGTTCATATTAAGTACTTTGTAAAGGATTCCATGCATTATTATTCATATAACATAGCTAGCATATTATGGTATCACCAACTAGTTACAGAAATACTATGAATTTGGAGCCCCTTTGGAAAATATTCATGAGATGCAAATAATAGTCTTTTCCACAAAGGGGAACTTTTCCATTGAGAAATAATTTGTACATTAATTGTACCTCTTTTGTCCTGATGTTGTTGATAGTGACTTAATAGACTAAAATTTGAATTCAGGCAAAGAAAATAGCTGAAGAAAATAACAATTTCTTAATCAAGTTCTAAAGTGCTTCAAAGTTCAATAGCAAAGCAAATTTTTTAAACTTTCTATGTTAGCTCTTATGATTTATATTAGGAGTTAATTTGCACTTGATAAAAGACAGTGGTGGAATAGCTTTGGTTAGACTAGCAGGAGAGATAATCAGATTAAGGGCTCTTGGTCAGGCACTGTGACAATAATAGAAATTAATGACTTTAAATCCAGAGGGGCCTGCCATGGATCCCTGGCTTAAGGAACATTACTAATACCATGGTCTTCCCTGTATACATCTCTAAATCTCCTACAATTTGAATAAAATGCTTAAAAATACGTATAATTGGGACATGGTGGCACACACCTATAGTCACAGCTACTCAGGAGGCTGAGGCAGTGGGATCATTTGAGCCCAGGAGTTCAGGCCAACCTGGGCAACATAGTGGAAGCTGGCCTCAGAAAATATTTATCAATCATCTAACCAAAGTTAAAAATCATTGTGTTATTGATGCTGTTGCTGATGTACTGTCTTTGAGGTCACATTTTAAAATTTCACTATAATTCATTTTTTAAAAACAGACTATTTTAAGACGATTTAGTTTACATCAAAATGAGCAGAAAATACAGAGGGTTTTATATATTCTTTGAACCTCATGCTCAGCTTCCATTGATTTTTATTAAATCAATTATTACTTAAAGCTCATGGTTTGCAGTAGGATTCACTCTTGTGGTGTATACGACATGGATTTTGACAAATTTATAATGACATATATCTGCCATTATAGTATCCTACAGAAAAGTTTTCACTGCTCTAAAAATCCTTTGTGCTCTGCCTCTTCATCTCCCCCACCCCTCAAACCCTAGCTACACTGATCTTTTTGCTATCTTCATAGTTACACATTTTCCTACGGTATGTAGTCTATTCAGATTAGATTCTTAATAATATGCATTTACGATTCTTCCATATTTTTCATGGCTTGATAGTTCATTCCTCTTTATCACTGAATAATATTCCATTGTTTAGATGTACCAAGTCATCCACCTATAGAAAGACTTCTTGTTTGTTTCCAAGTGTTGGTCGTTATGAATTAAGATGCTATAAACATCTGTGTTCAGGTTTTGGTGTGGATATAAATTTTCAACCCCTTTGTGTAAATATCAAGAAACATCACTGGTAAGAGTATTATTTAGTTTTGTAAGAAACTGCCAACCCTACTTCCACAGTGAATATACCATTTTGCATTTCCACCATAACGAGAGTTCCTGTTGTTCTGCATTCTTAGCAGCATTTAGTGTTGTCAGTATTTTAGTTTCTACCAGTCTAATAGGTCTATAGTGTTATTTCATTTCTGTTTTAATTTGCATTTTCCTGATGACATATGTTGTAAAGCATCTTTTCTTTTGCTTATTTGCCACCTGAATCTCTTCTCTGCTGACGTGTCTATTTGGATCTTTTGCCTATATTTTTAGTTGTGATGTTCATTTTTCTTATTGTTGAATTTTTAGAGTTCTTTCTGAATTTTGGATAATAGGCCTTAATTAGGCATAACTTTTACAAATGTTTCCTCCTAGACTGACTTGTCTTCTCATTCTCTTGATAAATCATATTATTAAGTATTCATCATTCTTTAGGACACAAAAATTGAACAAAAATATATTCTTTTTAAAATTTTTTCTTTTTAGATATGAATGACAGTAGAGTATATTTTGACATAATACATACATTGAGTATAACTTATTCCATTGTTGTGGCTGTACATGATGTGGAGATCCACTGGTGGTATATTCATATATGAACATAGGAAAGTTATGTCAGTTTCTTTCTACTGTCTTTTCTATTCCTATCCTTCTCCTTTTCCTTCATTCCCCTTTGTCTAATCTACCGAACTTCTATTCTTTTCCTCCTCTCTCCCCTGTTGTGTGTTAGCATCTTCATATCAGAGAGAACATTAAACCTTTGGTTTTTTAGGATTGGCTTATTTCACTTAGCATGATAGTCTCTAGATCTATCCACTTACTGGCAAAAGTCATAAGGTTATCTTTTTATGGCTGAGTAATATTCCATTGTGTATGTGTACCACATTTTCTTTATCCATTCATCTGTTGAAAGGTACCTAGATTGTTTCCATAGCTTAGCTATTGAGAATTGAGCTGCTATAAACATTGATGTGACTGAATCATTGAGGTATTTTAAGTCCTTTGAGCATAGACCAAGGAGTGGGATAACTGGGTCAAATGGTGGTTCCCTTCCAAGTTTTCTGAGGAATCTTCATTCTGCTTTCCATATAGTGGTTACACCAATTTGCAGTCCCACTAGCAATGTATGAGTGAACCATTTTCCCCACATGCTTTTCAACATTGTATCATTACTGTATTCTTAATAATTGCCATTCTGACTGGAGTGAGGTGAAATTGTAGTTTTAATTTGCATTTCTCTAATTGCTAGAGATGTTGAACATTTTTTTTATATATTTGTTGAGCATTCATATTTCTTTGGTGAAGTGCCTGTTCAGTTCCTTTGCCCATTTATTGATTGAGTTGTGGTTTTGGTGATTTTGATGAGCAAAATATATTGTTAAATTGTTGCATTCTTGATTGTAAGAGGAAAATTGTTATCTTATTAAATATATTAAGTCATAGCAATACTGGACTGCTTTTAAGGCAATAGCTTCTTGGAATAATCAGAGACATTTAGAATTAGTCATGTTTCTTTTTTTTCCATTTAGACAATTGGTTTCATTTAGACATTGTTGAATGAATCAGTATCTTTTATGCCATTAGTATGTTGTAGACTGGGCAGGGGCAAGGGAAGAAAGAATTTTTTTTTCTAATGAGAAAATGAGGTAGCGTATCTCATCACATGTTTCATTTTGCTCTTTAAAATTCATATCAGTTTGCTCATTTCTCTAAGATAATCAAGTGGTCAGGGGCAAGGTTATTGTTTTACAAGTATTCATCTAACTAACTTTTACTAGACATGGAATAATTCATTATAGATGGCAAAATATTTTACCTACACCTTCTTCAGTTTTTACTTTAAATTATTTAATTATGGAATACTGAGCTCTGCATTAAGAACATCCTCATCTACTCAAAGCCTATGTGACAAAGCTTGCAAAAGTTATCCAATATCGATTTCCCCCTCTTTTTATTGGTCACACATTTCTCAGCTCCATTGCAGTGACTGAGGGCTGATCATTAGTGAAATGGAAGCAACAGACCTTGATTCATGAAACAGCTTGATTCATGAAAAGTCTTCTATATGAATCTCTACTTTATTTCCCCTTCCAGAGATATATGTTAAGAATATTGGCAAGTTAGCTAAGCACAGTGGCACACACCTGTAATCCCAGTGATTTTGGGAGGCTGAGGTAGGAGAATCACTAGTTTGAGGCCAGCATGGGTAACTTGGTGAGACCATGTCTCAAAAAATAAAAAGATTGGGGTTGTAGCTACTGTGTTTTCTTTTTTTTTTTTTTGGTACTGGGAATTAAACCCAGGGGTACTCCATCACTGAGCCACATTCCCAGCCCTATTTTGTATTTTATTTAGAGACAGGGTCTCACTAAGTTGCTTAGGGCCTCATTGTTGCTGAGGCTGGCTTTGAACTGGTGATTCTCCTGCCTCAGCCTCCCAAGTGCTGGGATTACAGGCGTGCGCCACCGCGCCCGGCTTAGCTACTGGGTTTTCTGAACTAAACTGATTCAAGCAAGAAATAAGCTTTCATTGTGATATTTGCTAAAAGTTGGGAAGGACGGTTAACAAGAGTTAACTTATTCTGACTAATAAAAAATTGCAAAAGTCAAGTAACACTGAGATAACAGAGAAAAAGTGTACACACAGAGTAAAAATGAAAACACATGCTTTCTTAAATTCAATGACCAGTGTTGTAACAGGTTTTTTGAGTAAGAGAGTTGACGACCTTCTCAATTATTTAGGCAAAAATAAAAATTCCTGTAGAAGACTATATAAGGATTCACATCAGATTAAAGAAAGCAAAGGTTCTTAAATGCTGGAGTGTCTTTTTGGCAAAAGTTTTTAAATTTCTTTCTCATGAAGATATGGGTCCTCCTGAAATGATTGAAATGTACAAAGCAACGACTTTCAATCAACTTGAATAAAATTATATTCAAAAATTAAATGGAACTGATGTCTACACCTGTTCTCCTAGGGCTATGTGTGTGGGTTCCTTATAGCCTGGGTACCACTGGCCCCACTCACCCAAGTACTTAGATTTGCTCTTGTATGAGTGAAGTTTGCATTTGATTTTTCTCACCTCCACGACAGATAATTGTGAGGGGACTGACATGTGCAGGTGTTTGTTTGTTCAGGAGAAAGAGTGATCCAATGTAACATGCCTGGACAATGGTGGTCATGTTGGAATACGCCACCCTTCCCGTTCCACCCACTCAGTGACTTGTTCCTGCTGTCCATGATCAAGTGTTCACTTGATTGGAGGAAGAGACCTAAGTCAGCTGTGAACAGAAAGTACTTGAACATTTTCACAGATTGGCTGCTGAGTTACTAATAGTACAGCCACAGGATCTTTGCAGCAAGTGTCAGTATTTAATGAACGTCTCCCTGTTATCTGTGCTAAGTGATTAAGGAGTGTGGTGCTGGGATCAGCTGATCAGTGGACTGAGGCTTTGACACCTATGGGTTATGCCGACTGGGGCAATCTCACTCACCTGGGCCTCAGTTCTGAGGATATCACCAGGATTCCAAGAGAGAGTGCTCGAAAAGCAGTTAACCCACGGCCTCATAAATATTAAATGTTCAATAAATAGTAAACATTATCACAGGGTTTTAGTAATATTATTACCACAATAATAATACTCAGTATTATTATTACATAACTGTAACACTGTGTAATAATTATTTTGACTTATAACGGTCCCATTTTCATTTAGTCAGTAGTTACAGGAAACCACTTACCTGCTTTTACATTCACAATAGGACATAGCTGATTCTGTTCAGTTCATTATTCACTGGACTGGAACCCTGTTTTAGGCAGGAGCCTTAGGGACAATTAATGAACTTATGCATAACTGAGGAAAGGTCTGAATTTCCTGTTCATGGAATTATAGAAAGTGGGTCATATTGATCTAATGAGAATCCTTATTATGGGTGTGGAATATAAATTTTCTCTAGTAAGGGGAAAGACACAATGGTGGCATGAAGAGAAGTAACAAAATGAGGCAGACATGCAGATTATTTAATACTTTTATTGTAGACCTACAAAACATTTAATACAAATTAATGCATTGCTTTAATCATGGTCTACAGAATTTCATTAGATACATAATTATGCTTTTTAGAATACCTAGACATGGCTACAGAATTGCACTACTACCTGAAATGAACCGCTTCTCAAAGATTTATTTTTGAATAGCTTTAGTGGTGATTAAAATTACAACAATTTATGCAATATGTATCCTTTCATATTTAGATTTTACATCAGAGGTGTTCTAATTGTACCTACAATTTATATAAACATTTAGGGATAGTAATTTTGGAAACAAGACATTTCTTTATCCAGAAGTAGTATATTTGTGCCAGAACCTAGATAATATTTAAAAAGCTGTGCCAATCATTTTTTGGTAATTATACTTGATATCCTAGATTACTCTTGAACATATTCACTTGGCAAATATTTAATGCATTTCTTGCATGTACCAATTATGGTGCTAGCCTCAGGAAGTCAATGATATACATCCTGAACCTTTGAAGAAGGCATTGACTTGTAGGGAAGATTAGCAAAGAAACTAATAATTACATTACAAAAGGTGCTAAATCAAGGTCTAGACAAAGGTGAGAGTTTAAAAAGCACTTCATAAAAGCTTGCATCTTTCTTATAAACAACTTTTATGAATATATATTTATAACAAATTATATATTAATTCATATTACATTAGAATCATCCATTATATATTCGGAATAATATTTGTACATGTTTTTTCTGCCTAAACAAGCATAGATTTACATTTAATATTAAAGTCTTCAACGAAGTCTCAGATGTGACACTGTATTGGAAACCTGATGTAATGTTAATGAAATATACTGCTTCTCTAGGAACAAACTGAAGAATTAATTGACTGAAATGTGTGGTTGTGGAAGTAGAATCTGGGAAGATATTTAACTAAAAATTACCTTAGCTTGAGTATTTACATAAAAAATGATCAGGGCCCAAACAAGGAATAATTTTGCCAAATTTTTATAGCCAGTGAGAGTCTGCTCTCGGTTCCAGGTTTCCTCATTCTTAGTCTGTATTGTGTTCTTTAACAGTTAGAAACCAATTACATATGTAAAGAGAGAATAATAAGCTCAGAGAAGTATGTAATTTATCAACTTGTTTCATACCTACTGGAAATTAGGTTATGACAATATAAGAATATAGTACAATTTAAAAAACATTTAAAGTAAATATAGAGAAATTTTACTATTAGTTACACATTTTTAGAGTTAATTTTGCAGATGTAGGATTGCTGATGTGGTCCTGGAGAGTGCAGTAAATTTTTAGTGCACACTAAAGTAGTTGTGATATAATGATCAAATGCCCAACATGTCACTAGAGGAATGTAACAAATGCCTATGAACACTAGGGGAAATTCTAAATATATTAAAAATAAGAGCTAATTGAGACCAAGTAAAGCCAAGATATGTTGTAATTATTAATGTATGTAATAATCACTAACTAGATGTTTGCTCTTCACAAAGAATGATGACAGAGTTTGCCCTGCTAGGCAAGTTTGGATTAAATTGATACTATGGGAATGTTCCTCTGCCATAGTGTGATATTACACAATGCACCTAACATCTATGTAGGTAGTCTCCCAGTTATTGTTGGATTGTGTTCCACAAATCTGTTGATCATTTGTTTGGCCTGCAGGGTAAACCGTGTCAGATTTTGGGATTAAAACTCTGGTCTTCCTATAGGGCCTGTTGAACTTAGAGTTCACCTGAAAGAGAAATAAGTTATATTTGCACCTAATCATCAAGCAGAATCAACAGATTTTCCTAAGAAAATGCTGTCTCTGTTCTAAGTGGCACGGCTAGTCCCATGGCTGGCACCCCTACCACAATGGGAGAGGGAAGCCACTCACACCATTGCTGGCAGCTCTGACAGCCTGGAGTCCACTCAGTAGGACTAGGGATGGTGAGGTCAGGAGAAAACAGGCCCAAGGGAGACAAACTCCCTACGGGGAACTCCCATCACGTGGTAAGTTCTTTGAGGGCTAAGAGAGTGTCTTATTTGTCTTTGAATTGATGTTTAAGGGCTTGGAGTTTGGCAAAAACAGTTTTTAAACGGTTGCTGTGAATGGCATAGTAGCAGCTAAAGTCATTAATATATAGTTCATCCTACGAGTAAATTGATAGCTTGGATGCTATCCATGAACTAAAACAAATTTATGTGCTACATTTGAGGAAGCTTCAGATCTTAGGAATAAAATGGACATTCCAGAACTTAGTGCATAGTTGGTAAACATGAACTATTATCATCACTTCTGTTGACCGATTACTTGTTATGGCCCTCTCAATAATGAATCTCTATTCTCTCTATCCCAGCAATTTTGAATTTTCTCCATGACTTAAAGGTATTTTATTTTCTAAATATCTTCAGTTAGTGGAAAATTTATTTCGGATCAGTAAATATTTATTATATACTTTCTTGGTGTGTGACGGAGTTTAGGGGGCATGTTCAGCCAAGGAGACTCAAACTTCTTGTTTCAGAGGGTATTTGGTCACAAGTAGCAGAAAACAATTAATAGTAGTTTAAATGAATGGTTTATTTATTTATTTTCCCTATATAATCAGAAGTCAGGAAACGAAGTACATATTTGGCACAGTAGCCATGTTTAGCAGATTGAAAATGTCATTTATCTATTTCTCCAAATCATTTTTATTCCTTTTCCCCTCTACTGATCCCATCTTTATTTTTTATTTGAAGTTTTAATTTTTTTCATCATGGATTTTTTAATGTTAATTTTTATTTTTAAAATAAATATTGCATTAAATATTCATCTTGATTACTGATTATTTATTTACTTACTTATTAGGTGTCTGCTTAGATTTTGTGCCTGAGGTAAAGGTCTCACCCATTCTTGGCCCTTGTATTTCCAGGGACTAAACCAATCCTTGTTAAGCACATATACATTGATCATTTTCTGAATCTGTCCCTTGAATTAGTGTTCAGGGTTCTGAAGCTTCAGAATGAGGAAAGAATATTAGAAATAAAAATGAACAGATTAGAATTTGTTTTCAACCATTGGTCCTGGAGGACCTGGTAGCAGCAGGGAGGAGGAGACAACTTAGTTAAAGCTTGGATCTTGGCTCTGGCTTCACCCCTGGAATCTATGAGCCAATGAGCAAATCATAACTCCTATTAGTCTCTGTTTCTTCACCCCTAAAATAAAGGTAATAAAATCTACCTTATTATCCCTCAGAGCTGATACAAAGAATGAACAAGAATAGGAGTGCCTTTTTTTCTTTTAATCTTGAAGGTCTGAAAGAATTTTGTAAACCGTTTAAGGCACACTTTGAGGGAGTCACCTGGGGACAGAAAAAAGAGAACCCTAAAAAGTCAGTCATAGAATGTTAGCCACATCTTGGGCCAACCCTCTCCTCCTACCAATGGGGAGAGTGAGGACAGGGAGCCTGCCCCTCTCCCCTAAGCTCAGACAGATTATGGGGGAAGAGATGGGGCAGGACATAGGCTTTATGGACCTAGGCTGAGGCCAGGGTTCTCCTCGCTTGAACTGGGATCTCCAAAACATCACATTTAGGGTAGAATCAGGACAGGTTCTTCTAGAAGAAAGAGAAAAAGAATGTCTTTTGTGAGAGAGGAAAATAGTAAGTGCTTAGGGAGAGGAAAAAGAAAATTGAGGTGATCTGTGTCTGAGGTGTGGATAGTTTGTACTCAGAGTAGCAAAACTGGCATTTCCAGGCTCCCATGGTGAGGTGTGGCTACCTCTCACGAGTAACCGACCAGGTTTTTCAATTCCAGTTGGTTTTGCCCCTGGTATATAGACAGTAGCTTAACAAAGAGGCAAAGATGAGAACAGGAAAACTATGATGTAAGAATTAGTCACCGATGTTTACAAATAAATAATCTGTGGGAACAAATATCTGCATTAAAATGATATGGTTATTATAGAATAATAACTTACTTTAGAAACTAAATAAAAGCATCTGCCTACCTCTAAATAAAATACCTTCTCTTGTTTTTTCTATTCTTATGAAACTAAAATTTTGCTATGCTCCACCCAATTTTTCATTTCTGTGTCTGACTCATTGGCCTAATTATTAGCTTTTATATTGTACAACTTATGATTTAATAGCATAATAAGGAAGCTCTGTGATATTAGTCTTACATGAGAAATAAAAGCTGAATGCTGAGAATAAGAGAACCAAAATTTGGTTCAATAGTCATGTCTCACAGCACATGAAGAATGGTGCAAAAATTAAAGACAAACAACATTCACATCTATATTGTGAGCAAGGACTTTTAAGGGAACACAGTTCTGTATATCTTCTCCAGTTCAACCCTAAAATCTCATCTGTCCTTTGAAAGTGTTTATAACATTGCTGAAATCACTCACAATGTTTTCTGGTTGGCATAAGTTCTTAGGTTGTTTCTGTTGGACTCCACCCAAAAAGTGAATAAAATTCTAGTAACTTGATCGGAACAATTATGTGAAGCCTCCAGCAAAATTATTATAGCACCTCCACACTGCCAAATTTCCTAAAGTGTGGTTCCTCCTCACAGAACCATCAGGAATCCTACTTGAATCCTGTCACAGGTTAGCAGCCACTTCTCTTCATTCATGGAAAGGATGGGCCTACCCGATTTGAAGGGAAGTGTGGTAATCTATGCTACCTGTGTTGAATAGCCCATAGTCTCTCCAAAATTAAAAAAAGAAAAGAGATCTGTGCATCATGATATGGGAATTTTCCTAGGCGATAATATGGCGGACACACAGAGGAATTCAGTAGTACAACCAGCCCTTCATACTGCACGTTCTGCGTCTGTGGAGTTAACCAACCAATCTCCCTCCCTCCATAATTCAGGTGTCTGAATTAGGGGGGAAAATATCATCTGCACTGAATTTATGCAGACTTTTTTTCCTTGTCACTATTTCCTAGATAATAGATAATAACTTATTTACGTAGTATTTACATTGTATTAGTTATTTAAAGTACATGAGAGGATGTGCGTAGATTATGTGCAAGAACTACTGCAATTTCATACAAAGAATTTGAGCATTCACTAATTTTGGAATCCATGAGGCATCCTGGAACTAATTCATTCATGGATACTGAGGGATGACTGTATATAATTTCTCAGAACATATGTTTATGCAGTTGGTTTAGTGCTCTACAGAATATGGATAAAGGATGCCCAATGTAATGGACAACTTTTCTCTTCCTCAGGGTTGGGAATCTAAAGCAAGGAAACTGTCACTTTGTGCAATAAATATATAAGCCATAACTTCTAGAGTGTTGTTGTTGGTAGAAATCTTTGGGTGCCAGAGTGACAAAAAGAGTAGGAAGACAAGACCAAACAAAGTGCCATTGGCAGATAATCACCTGGAATTTGGTCCTTTGCTTGGTTTCCTAGTGCATGCTAGATTTAAATTTTATCTAAAAGACTTGCTTAGCTCCTCAGTTCATACGAGTCCCATAGAAGGACTATGGAATCACACTCCTGTAACCTTCATCCTTCTTTTCCCACTTCTGCCTTTCCCATTCCCTGTTCTTGTTCCTTAACTTTCAAACTTCCCATCCCTATGGCTTATCTAAAGGGACCATTAGCCCAGTTAATGCAAAACAAAACTGGTGAGGTATCATGAAAGCTGAGTTGCCAAGAGGAAACAGATTAGAGAATGGCTCTCAAACTTTAGCATGTATGAGAATCACCTAGAGAGAATGTTAAACACAGAGGATGGGCCCCACCCTCAGGGAGTCTGAGTCAGAAAGACTGGGTGGAGCCTATCAATTTGCATTTTTGACAAATTTCCAGGTGATGTTGGTGCTGCCAGTCAGCAAGCCACACTTTTAGTGGCAGTGTGTTAGAGTTACCCCTGTGACCTGGGGATTTTAATGTAGTTTATAGAGATTTGGCCATTTCCCCTGTATCATTTCCCTTGCCATCATTCCATGATTATTTTTGAAGTCTTCGAGAAAGATCCACTCATGATTTAGAGGATCAGGTATCTACTGTGCAGAATCAGGTATCTCAGTGCAGAATTGCTACTGAGGATGCAAATCAAAAAAGGAAAGAGGTCAATAGACCAGGCGGGGTCTTCCTGCATATCTGGCATGAGAGTTAGAGAAATGGTAATTTAATTATTATGACTTTATAATATTTAATGCTATGTAGTGCTAGTTTCTTACTAACTCTAAAAAAGTTTGCTTTTTATTTGATACATTGTATTTTTTAATTATACTATTCTGAGTTTTTCATGATATTCATTTTATAAACATGATGCAATTGTAGTGGCAATTTCTTTTTTGACCCAAAAATTGAGTGACTTTTAGACTTAGTCTCTAAGAATGACTGTTTTCCTACTATTGTTAGATATCTTATCATTAATTTATAACTTTTCTACTTATGATCAGAGAACATGGCCTAAGCAATTTCTATGCACTGGAAGTTTTTTTTAAATTCCCATGTTTCAAAATCATGCATTTTATCTACAGTATAAAATAAAATGTTTGTTCATTTAACTATTCAAATTTTAAGAATTCCTGCATATAACTTTTAACATTTTCAATTTATTTAACATTTGTAGGTTTTGTTGAATTCTACTTTATGTCCTATTGGTTTCACTTCATCTTTTTTCTTTTTCTTTTCCTTCTTTGATTTTTATTTATACATTTCACAATGTTGGAGAATTGTTGGTATTTTTTAAGATGTCTTATGGAAATGGTTTTCCCTAAATGTGGTGTTCTGATCCAGTCTGAAAGACTTTTATTCTTTTATAAAATATATTAATTCATTTATGTTTATTATTTGTTGTCATAAACACCAAAACTGATATTTGTTGCTTATTTTTATAATTTTTTTGAGGTGCTGGGAATTGAACTCAGGGTCTTGTGCAGGCTAGGCAAGCACTAAACCACTGATTTATATTCCCAGCCCCTAAAATTTCTTTATTTATCCTTTTTTTTCCATTTCTGTTACCTTTTCAGGATTATTTTGTTTAAAAATTTTATTATTTTGAAAGATGTGCTACATAGTTTTATGAGTAATTAGTATCAACTTTTTTTTTTTTTTTTTTTTTGGTACTGGGGATTGAACCCAGGGGCACTTGACCACTAAGCCACATCCCCAGCCTTATTTTGTATTTTATTTAGAGACAGGGTCTCACTGAGTTGATTAGGGCCTCGCTAAGTTGTTGAGGCTGGCTTTGAACTCGTGATCTTCCTGCCTCAGCCTCCCAAGTGCTGGGATTACAGGTGTGGGCCACCGTGCCCGGCAGTATCAACTTTTAAAAAGCAGTTTGCCCTATTTTGCTCAAGTTTTAAACTTCAAGCATTATATCTAACTAGATCTTTAGTTAAAAACAAAACAAACAATAACAACAGAAACCTTAGGCCATAGCATCTGTTGTCCCATCTCTCTAGAGATCAAATCCAAACCAAGAGGAAATTTCGTTTGAAGGGGAAGGATAAGCAAAAGGCTCCTAGCAGTTCCCACTCTTACCATGGATACCTGAAGTGCATGCTGCTGGAAAATCCTGTAACCTCAGAGGATACAGGATGTAAGAGCCGGGATGAGGTACTGTCAGGGACTCTGCAGTGCTCCATTGCCACATAGATATATTCCAGATATATTCCATGTTGTGCCCTTCCCCATCTGGGTTGCTCCTGCACAGTGCCATCTTGAGACCCCACTCATGTGGGGTCCTCTGAAGTAGCAGGGCAGCCCCACCAGCAGTTTGGTTGCCTCATCCCACAGAGGCCTCCAGCTGCAAATGGGTAGTTCACGCTGTG
Organism: Glaucomys volans; assembly: GCA_020662805.1. Classification (NCBI taxonomy): domain Eukaryota; kingdom Metazoa; phylum Chordata; class Mammalia; order Rodentia; family Sciuridae; genus Glaucomys; species Glaucomys volans. Next base: position 32,999 of record JAJEJO010027868.1, read on the forward strand.
AGCAAAAATAACCAAAAAGGGGAGCAGACCTCGGATCAGCAAACTGTCTTTATTAAGGAGCAGTGGAATGGCACAGGGCACATTTTCAGGGGAGAAAATGGCGACTGTTACAAGAGGAGTCTGTTTTTTTT
>JAJEJO010027871.1:0-26543 GCA_020662805.1 Glaucomys volans
TTGTTTTGTTTTGTTTTGTTTTGTTGCAATGATGGGTATTGATCCCAGGGCATTCTGCTCATGAGGCAAGCAGCACTATGGGTTTAAAATGAAGGGATCAGAGCTGAGATGTAGCTCAGCAGTGGATCACTAGCATGCTCAGTGCGCTGGGTTCCATCTCCAATACAGCACAAAAAGAACAAACAAACAAAAAAAAAACATGGTAATATCAGAAGTACTTGCAACACTTGCATAGCATCTGGAACATATCAGGATTAAGGGAATCCCCAAATTGACCCTCATATGATACATGCTCAACGGAGAAGCACTGCTCACATTCCCTTATCTTCCAACATCAGCTACTCCTCTAATTCGATTTTCCTGACAGGTCTTTTTGATACTGGTTCTGAAGCCCCAGTATTCTCCAGAGTGCTCAGTAAGTATATCTGCTGGCCCACCTGCTCTCACCACCAGAAAATACTATTGTAACCACGAACCAACCTCCTCCAGCTTCCTCAGCCTGATTCTGGTCTTTTCCTCTTCTTCCTAACCTCTGAGTCCATTCACTGACGGACTGAACGTATGTTAGCTCCCAGGGGGGCCAGGGCAGTATCCAACTTGATGCTCATCTACCCCTCTCAGTAACCCAGACACCTCTGTGCTGCCCAGGCTGCTGGCCTCCAGTAGGCCCTACACAACTCATCAGTGTCATGCCTGATCATCCCCTGCCACCTTCAGCAAACACCTGTGAGGCGAGTTCCCAGTCTGCCTCCCCAACTCCTGACGTTTTCACATCCAAATGAGGAGGTTCCACTTGTGGGAAAGCCCTCCCAGAAAACCAGGAGCACCTACCTCACAGTAAACAATGTCAGCTCCATAATCCAGGGCCAGCAGCCGCATTGGGAGAGTGCCCACCCGAACCATAGGGGCCAAGATGAGTTTGTTGTGGTAGCACAGAGAGATGCTATTCACGATCATTCCTCCTCTGTTGCACCTGAAGGAAAGGAAAAGAAGGCTCAGAAATTCAATCGGAAACAGTCCCTTCCGTTATCGAGGGCAGGTTTTCCTTCTTCCTTCCTACCCATAGTCATTTGCTTTCCTTTTGTCTGATTATGCAAAGTATGCATGCTCGCTCATTCATCTAACCACAATTCATTAAGATCTTAATCTGCGCCATCCTCTGTCCTAGTCTCTTGGGATACAGTAGAACACAAAGCAAACAAAAAATGCCTGCTCAGCAGAGCTTTCTTACTACTGGGAGAACACAGGCAAAATCACCAAGCATAGCAAGTCAACAAATAATTACACAGCATATTGGGAAACTGGGAGGACCCAGGGAGAGAAAAAAGCAACACTCTTATTTGTACTTGTTGAACTTGTTTCTGTTTTTCTTCTGAGACAGGGTCTCATTATGTTGCCCAGGCTGGTCTCCAACTCTTAACTCAAGTGATCCTTCTGCCTTAGCCTCCCAAGTAGCAGGGACTGCAAGTACTTGCCACCATTGCTGGGTGGGTTGCAATTTTATTTATATATTTGTTGATTTTTATATTTTATATTTATTTTATACTTGTTTATTTTTTGTTTGTTTATGTTTGTTTATTTTTTTTTTTTTGTACTGGAGTTTGCACCCAGAGACACTTAATGCCTTTTAGGTTTCATTTTGAGATAGGGTCTTGCTTGCTAAATTGTTTTTGGCATTATTCAGTTGCTGATGCTGGCATTGAGCTATTGGTCCTCCTGCCTGGACTCCCAACCACCTGGGACTGGGTTGCACATTTAATAGACAAATCAACACAAGTTCAAAGAAAAGACAAGTGGGTTTTTTTGTTGTTTGTTTGTTTGTTTGTTTTTGGATGGTGAGGAGTGTTGGGGATTGAAACCTGTGCCTCACACAAGCAAATTATGTACTATACCACTGAGTTACCACGTCCAGTCCCAGAAGACAAGATGTAAACAAAGATTTGTGTTGGCTAAGTTGGATTCTAAGGGAAGAAAGCACAGCAGAGCCAACAGTAGGTACTTCTCCTAAGGCAGGACCTTGTCTGATGTGTTGGAGGAATGGCAAGGAGGACGACAGGACTGGACCACAGAAAAAAGAGAGTAGGAGGAGTAAGATACATGATAAAACCGCGGTAAGAAGATAAGAGCTGGTAGGTGAGCCAGTGAAGGGATGTAAGTGGAGGAGTGGCGTGAGCTGACAAGCTCTTACTTATCACGCTGACTGCTCTGTTAACAGCATCTGTGGGGGACACGGTTATGACTGGGAGTCCAGTGAGAAGGCAATTCAGTAGTCAGTGTGAGAGATGATGGAAGTTCACGTTCTAGGAGTACCTTAAGAGCCAACAGGAACAACAAGAAAATCAACATCCTATCTCTAAGCAGTAACTAGTGTTGATACTTCATTCTAACAATCATGGCCTCCTCTAAAGAGTCACAAAGCTTGCCAAGTATGCTGTGCTCACTTATTGATGCTGTTCCCACTTGCTTTGCAGTCCTTGGGCCACTTCAGACCAGTTTCCACCTCTGCCACTCTGCCTCACTACACAAACAAAACACACCAATGACCCGAAACTTGCTCAATCTACTAGACACTTACCTGAATACATCTTTTTTTTTTTTTTTGGTATAGAATTCAATTTATTAGGGAACTACTAACAGAAACTTGGTCCTGGGCCGAGTATATCCTGGTCCTAGGTGAGTATATCCTCACCAGTTGGGTCAGAAGGAGCACCATATGCATTGTTTTAGGACAAAATATCTTCATATAGGCCGGAATGGACCTGGTTTATCTTAAGCTAACATCAAAAAGTCAGGCACATTTCCAGGGCTGGGGCCTGGCTGTAAAGCTCCACATACCACTCTAACGCTTTTGTCTATATAGTTTACCGGGAAACTATAGAGGAAAAATTGAACAGGGTGACTCTGACTCTGGGGGCAATCATAGATGTGACTCCCTGAAATGGCCGCTGTCACATCAAGGTGAATCCAAACAACAATGAAGCCAGTAAAAGGAAATTATCTTCAGTGGAGTCCTAGTTCCCAAGAAGCCTCCTTCCACTCAGGCCTGCAAAAAGCATGGAGTGATTCTGACAAGAGTGCCAAGGATATCATTCTCTTCTGTAGCTCAGCTGCCTGGTACATTTTCTTTTAATAATAGCAAGTGACATGGTGAAGACCTCCCTCTTGAATGTCTTCCCCTCCCTTGCATCCCTGACCCAGAACTCCTGCTTTCCCTAAGTCCCTCTGTCCCCTGCTGAGAAGTCAACTTCACTGTGAGGGCTGCAATGTAGTCTTGGGCCCTCTTCCCTTCTTATTCCCAAATTAACCCATGTAAACTTATTTACTCACAGGGCTAAAAATACAAGCTAACTGCTGGTGATCTGTAAAAGTACTTCATCTCTACCTGAACTACGAGAATGGCTCAGTGGTACTGTGCTTGCCTAGCACTGAGCATGCAGAAGGCCTTGGGCTGGATCCTCAACATGGAAAGATGATCAATAGATAGATGATAGATAGATAGATAGATAGATAGATAGATAGATAGATAAAACAAACTTTCCTACAAGATACTACAAGATACTAAGAATGTAATTATTAGTTTATTAGGCAAGAAGATAAACAAGAACAGGAATTTTGCTGACAACTCACTCTTCCAACAGTACCTGACACAAGGATATTAATCAGAAAATCTTTCTCTCTTTTTTTATCGTTTTGGTACGGGGAACTGAATCTTGAACCCAGTGGCACATAACCACTGGGACACATCCCCAACCCTTTTTGTTTTATTTTGATGCAGGGTCTTTCTGAGTTGCTCAGGGTCTTACTACATTGCTGAGGCTCACCTTGATCTTGTAATCCTCCTGCCTCTACCTCCAAAGCAGACAGGAGTTCAGGTATGCGCCATCATGACGGGGAGAAAATATTTGTAAAATGAATACATGAATGAATGACTGAGATCCAAGGAATGTACTAAGCTCCTGCTCCTAGGAGTTCACTTTTTTTAAAAAAATAAGCCTTTAGCATTTCCTTTTTTTTTAATCTTTCGTATTTCTGAAGCATTAACTACAAACCATGTATTTCAATGTCAATTAGAGGTTATGCAAGGTCTCTTGTGAAGTCCAGGAAAAGAGCGGAACTTTCAGCAGTGTCTGATGATGTGACAAGAAATTAGGGACAATGGGCACAGACAGACTCAGACAAAATTCAACCACTATGAGATTTTGAGGTAATTATATGTTAAAGGCTCTAGCAAAATGAGAATGCATATGCATGCAAAATCAGCAAACCCTACCCTGAATACTTGAACACAATGTAAATGCACATGCACACGTACATACATATGTATTGTTCTTTTCTGATATTCCTTCAATTATCTGTTCTGGTTTGGTGCAATGCAATTCTTTGCTTTATATCTGAAAAACAGTGGCACATGGAAACAGGTGAAACTTGTCAGGTCAGACATCCAAGGTGCTATTCAGAGAAGAAACAATGAGATCTGAATTTTTAGAAAGAATCATAGAAATAGCATAGAAGCTGAGTGTGGAGGCACACACCTATAAATCCAGTTACTTGGGAAGCTGAGATAAAAAAAATTGTGAGTTCAAGGCCAGCCTGGGCAATTTAGTTAAGACCCTACCTCAAGGTAAAACTTAAAAAGGGCAAAGGATGTAGCTCAGCAGTAGTAGAGTGCTTGCCTATCACGTGTGAGGTTCTTGATTCAAAGTTTCCCCACCAAAACAAAAGGTCTCTTAATGTTCAATACAGACAAATTTTGTTTTTTCCTTCTTTATATTTCTCTGTGTGTGTGTGTGTGTGTGTGTGTGTGTGTGTTTCTACTACTGGAGACTGAACCCAGGGACTCACTCCTGCTACACAAGAACTCTACCAACTGAGATATCTCCCAGTCCCAGGAACATTTTTCTAGAAAAATATTTTCAATCCTCAGTTAATTGAACCTACAGATATGCAACCTGAGGTTAAGAAGGGCCACCTGTATCGGTGATACTAAACCAAGTTCTCCAGATGTTAAGAGCCTCCCATGTAATGAATCCACATTTACCTTACCTCCCATCCAAGAACTTCAGATTACAATGATCTGACACCCATTTTCAGAATTTTTCAGGAAGTATGACCAGTGTAGTTCTCTTTTTACAACTTCAATATCTGAATTTAAGCCAAATAATCTTCCTCACTAGTCTATATGACATAAGCCACATAGCTGATGACTTCTCAAGTGTAACTGGATCTTTATCTTTACACTCTGAGAAATTAAGGTATCTGAGAGTGAAGGTCAGTCGGCTGCAAGAGTGGTGTGTTCAAGATGAGAAGCTGGGAAGGCTGACAGGAAAAGAGTCAAATTTGGCTTTGTTTTTAATTTGTTTAATGTGAAGAAGAGATGTCACTCCTTGAAAGAAAGCCTTAAGACCTTACTTCCCATTTCAGACAAAAAAAAAATAAGCTGAAGGACACCATTGTCTACGGCCATTCTGAGCCAGACTGGAGTGGGAACTGCGCATGGATTCACAACTCCACACCTTGTCTCAGCCCCAGGCCTACCATTCAGTCACACGCTCGGGAAACACGTGTGTCCAGTGTTTCCGCAGGCTCCACGCCTCCGAACACGGCGCCGCATCCCTCACCCTCACAGTTTACACGGGGAGCCTGGCACTGAACAAGCCCTCAACAGGGGCCATGAGGACTACAAACGAGAGCCTCAAGGAATGGACACCCACTCTCCAGGAGGCACCAGCACACCTGGTCCATAGGATCAGGGCCCCACTGTCCATTGTTGGTCCCTGCTCATGCCTTCACCTCTTTCCCGAGGGTGGCCTGGGCCTGGATGTCTCCATCCCGTTCAGACCTACACACCTAGCGGTCACTGAATTGTAGGGATGTTGTCCACTTTCTGACGACTGTCCAGCTCCTCAGGCCATATTGAACTGAGCCAGCCACCGTTTGCCAGGGAGCGGCGCATGCGTGACGTCACCCGAGTGCGCCTCTCCAGCAGTCAGGGCAACAGACTCTGGCACGGCCGACGCTCCCGTTTTCATTGCCCGCTCTGTTGCTGCTGGCGCCCCGCCTGGATCTGTGGGTCCTTGACCCGAGGAACCCCTGCCAGTGGTGCGAATTCGGTGATCTTTACAGCGGAGGCAGGAACAGCGACTGCGGGAGTTAGAGGGCCCAGCTGCCGGTGTCCGTGCGACTGGGACCACTGCTTGTCTCGGCGCGCCTCATCTGGGAGGTTGGGAGGGCGCGACGAATGCCTGCGGGGCTGGAGGCATCGGCGAGCTCATACGGACTATTTCTCTATGGACCGCGCACAACTGGAGGTGCCAGCGCTGTGAGACCTCTCCAGCGAGGACAGCTTTGGGGACCCGGGTCTGGAGCCCAGGAAGCCTCACGCACTGCCCGATGCTCCTCCCGAAATCTTTCTGCCCACCACCCTGCAGTCACGCACCATACCCCTACTGCTTCCCCGCCACCACCTCCTTAACGCCGTGGAAACTGGCAGTGTAAGCTACTTACTTTCGCTGCTGCAAGGAACCCTTGATCATTCGCTTCTGGTCACCCACGGTGGACTTGCTCCCAGGGGTCTGGCCCTTGTGCCTTCCCGAGAATTAGCGGAACAGGTGCAGGCTGTGGCCAAGTGGCTGGGCAGCTCCCTGGGCCTGCAGATTCCAGAGCTAGGGGGAGGCCATGGCATGTGTAGAATTAGGCTGCCACTGTCCAAAAGACCTTCAACACGTGTGCTAGTTGCCACTCCGGGGCCTCTGTGAAAGGCCCTGAAGAGTCCGCTGATTAGCCTGGAGCAACTCATGGTATTGACCAGGCAGACAGGCTGCTGGATGAAAGCTTCCTAGACCTGGTAGACTACATCTTGGTAGAGAGCTATATAAGCCAAGACCCAGCTAACAAGACACTTTCAATCCCAAAGCTCAGTAAGTGCTAGTGGGAGCCACATTTCATGAAGGTAGGTATAAACCATTGCTGAGGAAAGCAGAGAGATCAGACTCGCCACCATCACAGTTCCAAGCTCCACTGCATCATGCCTCATGTCAGACAAACATGAGGCTGAAGGGAGCAGAAGTTAACAGACTTGGTGCAGATCCTCAAGCAGCTAACAAAGCACATAAAACTGGACCCTCAGGAACTGTCCTTGCCTCCTATAACAACTACAGCACTATGAACAGGCTGGGATATATTCTGGATGTCCACAAAATCCAACACTTGAGGCTTCAGGGGTAAATGCCAGCCTCAATGAAGGCAGGTATCTTCCAGTGCTTCTACAAGGGATCCTAAGACATACTGCTCCCCTCAGACATAGCCTCGTGGGGCCTAGACGGCACCCATGTGGAACTGGTTGTCCATTCTGATTTCCACTCACCCTGCAAGATTACATCCACAGAACAGGGAGGGTGGGCCATGCTGGAAGCCAGGTGTGGTCATCAGCTTTGTGACCCATCCCTGGGATGTGACCCTTGTTCAGAAGATTGAATTGGCATTGAAGGAGAAGCCTTCCAGGCCTGACATCCTCTATGAGAAAGCCTTTTCCTCAGCAAACTTGATTCTGGCTAACTCAAATGTGAGGGTGGGTTAGGGATCTTTCCTGGTGTCCTTGGTGGGTGAACACATTTGTGACCTAGGCTGCCCTTAATGCCTCTCAGGGCCTGCTGAGCTGTTTGTGCCTCTGAAAGATGAACTACTGACCAGCAATGAAGCATGGGACCAGAGTAGCATAGTCTTTCATGTAACACATCAAGAATAAAATGGATTTTTTTATTTTAGACTTTTAATTTTATCAAAGGAATATGCACAAACATAACTGTCAAAACGAACAATAGTTCGAAAAGTGAAATTCCTAAAAATACTGTCAGATGCTGGTGCTGCATGCCTCTGTAAGCCAGAGATCGCTGACCCACAAATGCCTCTGTGTCAGTTTTCCTCTGCCTTGTCCTCAGGCAGCTCAAAACTTTCACAGACCAGAACCCAACTGGTTTCTGCCTAGAAGGAGTTTTAAGACCCTAAACTGAGAGAAGCTGGACAAATAACACTGGAATATCAGCAACTGTTACTCGCCCCATTCCATTTCGCTCCTCCCTGAAGAAGGTGAAAAGAACATTCCAAGAAATAAATGCTGGAGCCAGGGCACTCTACCACGTGACTACATTTTTCCCCCAAGCATAATTTATTTTCTAGAAAGGAGACAGCAGTAGGTTGCCTCTGACACTGAGAAGAATCCCAAACCTAAACAAAGACTCAGGAATTCAAATTTGATCCGTCTTCTGCTTCTATTCTTTATGCCTGTTTTCTTATCCTTGTTCATAAAACACTTGAGGGAAGATTTCACTTTTATCCAGAGCTCCCTGAGACTCAAAGGGCATATTAAAGGTCAAATAAAAAGTGGACTTTGGTTTTGTGTCATGTCATGATTTCTCACAATAAATGATGTTTTATGGGCTGCCTTAACAATTATCATTGGGGCAGACTTCATTGTATTTGATGATTCACACTCTAAACTGCCACATGTAGGAAAAAGACTCAGTGGATTTTATTTTCTTTGTTTGCAGTGAAGGGTTATGGAAAATAATATTCCTACCAGACAGTCCCCTGGGAAAAAATGGAAGGACAGTGTGACTTGGAAGGAGGAACGGGAAAATATCAAAACATTAAACCTCTTCCAGTGTATCCTTTCCCACTTGCAATGGGCTCCAAGGGAAAAGACAATTTCTTTCCTTCCGGGCTTCTTTCCCGACCTCACCCAAAGCAAGCATTTACCCCTTCCCAACCACAATGGGTGCTGAAGGCAGGAGGAGAATACTGAAATGCTGGGCCCTGGCCTGGCACCCTTTCCCACTCTAGATGAATCCTGGAAGGAGAGAAGCAAATAGTGAAGCTCTAGGTAACACTGGGTCCCAAAAGAAGGAAGATAAGCAGTGCAAACCAAATTCTGAGCTTCTCCCAGTGACAAGGAGTTTCAAACTTTTTACAACTGCCTTCCTGAGTAAAATTGTAACCGGCACAACTAGGTCCCTGACAATCTGAGCCCCATGTCTGCTGTCTCCAATGATTAATTCCCCCTCGGTGTACACTATAAAACTCAGACTCCTTTTGTAACCTGGGGGCCATTTCCATACCCGGAAAATAAGCTCTCTGGTACTGACTGATAACTCTGCTGCAGAGTAAAGGAAAGTTTGCTGGTCCAAGGTTTGCTTCTTGTCTCCCGCCTCTGTCACTTGTGTGCTCATCTGCTTACATGCAGTGCTGTGGATGGCAAGCTCTCTAACACAAAGCTACATTTCTAGTCCTGTTTGCATTTTCTTTTTCTTTTTCTTTTTTTAAATCTCCCTCTTCTTAAATACTAGGGTTTAAACCCAGGGACACACAACCTCTTGACTACATCCCAGCCCTCTCCCCATTTTTAACACTGATGGGTGGTACTGGGGATTGAGCCTAAGGGTACTTTGGTACTGAGTTCATCACATCTTTTTATTTTTGTTTTGAAACAGGATCTCACTCAATTGCTGAGGCTGGCCTCAAACTGTGGTGCTCCTGCCTCCTGCCAGGGCTGAAGCTGGCCTTCAAGAAGACCTGGCATTCCTCTCCTCAATCCTCTGCAGTGCCTCCTTGGGCAGAAAAGAACAATCTGCACTCTGTAAGCAGAGGAAGAGTCAAGTGCAGAGAGAGGGAAAAGTGGCCCAGCAGGGGCCCAACCCACCAAATAGGTCCACCATGAGTCATTGCCAGGAACATCAGCACAGTCCAGGAGGGGGAGGCTTTATCCTGAAATGGGAAGAAATGTTCACCCAGGGAGCCTCCTGCCTGTGGTCTCTGCAAACACAACAGCTATCCGGAACAGGAACGACATGGGAAAAGTCAACAACGCCACCCTGAGCCTCACATGCTCCTTTGTTCATAGCCCCTTATGGCCCCAAGGCACGCCACACACCTCAACAAATTTTTCTGTAGCAGTGTATGACATGAATTTCAGCTTGTCCAAGGTCACGTTTCAAACCCCTGTTCCCCTGAAGTGCATTCCTACATGGAGGATCTGGTTTTCTAAGGTCTTCTACCTTCAAAAGGGACTCTCAAGTTACAGTTTCTAACTAGTAACTTCTGCAAAGATGCCTAGCTGAACTAGGTCAGACACAGGCCACTTCATTAAGAAATGAGAGCCTCAGGCTGAGATGCTAGCTCCCAGGTAAAGCATATGCTTTAGCGTGCATAAGGCCATTGGGGATCCATTTCCACAACCAAAACAAAAACTTGATGAATGCTTCCATATGTATGTGGTATATGTATGTTTGTGAGAAAAGGGTGGAAATATGCAGATACTGTCCCATCTATAGTGCACCCATCCAGCTATTGAGCACCTGTTATATTCCAGGCACTGGACTTGCTGCTTGGAAGATAATAGTAAGATAACCCCAGTTCCTCCCATCAAGGGACCCACCAACAAAGGATGAGACAAGGATATAATACAATTTCAGGGCTTTGGGTTTTAGCTCAGTGAGAGAGAGCTTCCCTACATGTGCAAGGTCCTGCATTTCATTCCCTCCACTAAATAATTTTTTTAATTCAAGTATTTAAAAGTGGTGTAAAGGAAAATAAAAACAGAGTGAGAAGGAATATTACATTATACAAGACAGTCAGAGAAGGCTTCCTTGAAGACAGAGCGTTAGAGCAGAGATGGAAGTGAGAGAGTCAGGAGAAGAGTTGAAGAGAGAGCATTCCTGGACCAAACAGCACAGGTAAAACCCTGAGGCAGAAATAAGACTGACCTGCTTGAAGAGTAGGAGAAAGGCTAGTGAGGACAGGAAGGAAAGCTTGAGAGGAAGGGAAGTTGTGGTTGGAGAAGTGGGTGTGAGTGAGACTCCAGTGGGCCAGGTCAGCAACAGTGAGAAGTATGGCTCTTGTTCTGGGTGTGAGAGGAAGAGAGGATAGATTTGAACAGGGTGGTGAAGAAATCTGATGAAGATACTAGAAATTTCACTCTGCATGCTGTGAGCCTTGGCAATAAGGTGCTGGTTGTGAGCAGTGGAATGTCTATCTCAGCAGTTAAGGGACAGTTGCTCCTAGCGAAAGAGGGTTGTGGGGAGTCATCAGAGAAGGAACAGCACAAGGTTAGGCCTGTGTCCAGTCCTGCCCACAGAGCAGCCCAAAATTTGGAGGCCACCGTGAGCAACATAGCAAGACCCTGTCTCCAAATAAACAAAAATCTTCTAAGAAATATAGGTTGATAGGAAAAAAAAAGAGGTAGAGAAATATGTTCAACGACACTATGGGATGCAATCAGCAAACTCAGAAAGAAAAAACTCTAAGGACACGGACATGATGTTCTTTCAACAAAGAAATTAAAAGGAAGATAAAAGAGGGAAGAGGAACCTACAGATTGAACCATAGCATACATGCAGAAGAGTTACCGTAATTCAAATCAATCTAAAAACTGGACACACAGTTGTAGATGAATACAATAACTGTATTTTATTTATTTAGGTAATGTTGAGGATCTAACCCAGTGCCTAACACAGGTGAGGCAAGCGCTTTACCACTGAGCTACAACCCCAGTCCCCAAGACGGGAAATTTAACCATGAGAATTTAGGATAATCAATAGTGATTTTTTAGAATCATAATGACATGGCAGTTGGGGACCTTTCTGTTGTTAATGTTGTTTTGTTCCACGATTGGGTATTGTACCCAGCACCTGTGCATTCTAGATATGTACTCTACCACTTCTACTACTGAGCTACACTCCAAGTTCTTCTCTATATGTTCCTATCATATGTTTGTCATTTTATCTTTAAAAAATAAAACAAATAAGAGCTTCTCAAGTACAGCTTGAAGTTCAGTCACACTTAGAATCAATGAGGGCTCAGATGGTCCCTCCTCAGGGTAAGCCAGCTTGTGGCAGCCATGGAAGGGATGGAGGACAGGCCTTCTGGGGTGGTGTCCAGTGAACAAGGTGCTGGTACAACAGCAGCTCTGACAACCTCACAGATGAGGTGGCCACACTGAGCCCAAGAGATGGCAAGTCTGAACTGAGGCTAAATGTCAGATCACATGTGCTGAATAGATGTTTCCTTGGTCAGAACTGGCTCCCAGCACTGGTGCCCCTGCAACCCACCCTTCTGCTTGCTTATGCCAGCACATGTGATGACTGGAGACGTGTCCAGACACCTCAATGAATGCCCAGCATATGGCCAGCACCAGTGGTGACCAGCAGAGGATGTCTGCACAAACAGACGGATGTAAGGAAACTGAGGCCTTTCCTGTTGAAAGGAGAAATGGAGGCATTTAAGGGAACCCACCAAACCTGGCCAGGAGGGCATCACTTGTTTCTCTGCCTGCCCCACAGCTCACTTTCCCCACCTAGACAATGAGGCTGGGAAATCTCTACCTTATTGGTTGTAATGGTGCATGCCTGCAGTCGCAGCCACGTGGGAGGCTGAGGCAGATGAATTGCAAGTTTGAGGTCACCATCAACAACTTAGCAAGACCTGGCTTCAAGTAAAAAAAATAAAAGGGTTGGGGATGGTGAGGCATGATGGCCCACACCTATAAGACCAGTGGATCTGGAGGCTGAGGGAAGGAGGATTCGAGGTTCAAAGCCAGCCTCAGCAAAAGTGAAGTGATAAGCAACACAGTGTGTCCTTGTCTCAAAATGAAATGCACGATAGGGCTGGGGATGTGTCTCAGTGATCACATGCCCCTGAGTTCAATCCCTGGTACCCAACAAGAACAACAAAAAAATTGGGGAATGCATCTCAGAGGAAAGGATCCCTGGGTACAAGAAAAAGAAACAAAATACCTTGTAGGCAATTGTGAGGGTCATGTGTGCTAAAACATGTTAAACTGGTAGCACAGCTGCGGGGACGGTCACATCAGTTGCTCTCATCATCACCATTATCACGTGCCCTTGTCCCATGAAGGAAGAGGATGCAGCAGCCTCCTCAATGCTAAGAGCAACGAAGTCGTTGGCATACTTGCTGGGGACTGGTGGTGGAGCGATGGTGTCTGCATGTAGTGGTGCTGGTCAAAGAGTGCTCAATTCATCCGACATATCAGCAGCTGGCCAACACCCACTGCAGACTGCTGGGAGGAGGAGGAGGAAAGCAAGGAGGAGGAGGAAGACCATAAGGAGGAAGGAGAGTTCCAACCAAACCCTCAGGAGAGAGGTCAGAGGCTTTCCCAAGTCCGTGTTTGTAGAGAAGACAGGTCACCAGAGAGGGTTTGGATTTGGTAGACCTCTGCAAGGTCTGTCCCCATCCAGGAAACTGATGATCATATACAGTACAGGATGGCCCCTTGAGGATCTTGCTGGAATCAACTCCTGCACCCTGGAAGCCACACTGCCTCTTGATGGTGATAGGTCAAGAATGCAGGACAGTATGTTAACCAATCTAAGGACAGAGGCTCCAAGCCTGTGTGCTCCACACTTTTGGTTTTCAGAAGGAACCCAGTCACATCAGGCACCACATGTGAATGCCCTGGGAACCTTGTATTCAGATCCTCAATATTGTTTGAAATCAGGCTGTGCCCATCTGTAATGGGAGCTCTGTTGGACAGAGTGCGTCTAAGTCAATAGTTACTTCCCTCCAAAAGCAGCCTAGGACTGTTGGACAGAGAGGCTGGTGAGGGTACAGGATACAAAGATGGGGCTGAGGAGGTGGTTAGAGAGAAGGTTGGATGGAAGTAGGAAATGAAGATGTGTTCATGGTTATTGTACTTCTCCTAGCAAGATAAACATTGACTTGGGAGAAAGAAAAATGTACTATCACTTCAGGAAGGGCAGCCTCAGCTTTTGATTGAAGGATGTGTGTCTGCAATGGCCAAACTGTCCTCTGGTTTGGAAGACTGTTGTTTCCTGGGAATCTGATGTCAATGATAGAAGCAGATCCAGAGGATATCAAGAAAGGGGCAGGGGCAGCATGAGACTCCAGGACCACTACCTGAGTGTCCCCAAATGTTCATGACCACCATCTGGGCAACACTGGATAGCAAGTAAGCCCCCATTTCCAGCCATGCCTGCACCTCAGCATGTCCCCCGCCTGTGCACATACAATTCAGCCTGAATTCAACGTCCCAGAATATTGTTTTATATGCCATTTATTTATTTATTTGATTAAACCCAGGAGCACTTCATCTTCAATCTACACATACAACCCTTTTAATTTTTATTCATTTACTTGTAATAGGGATTTAACAAGGGGGACTTTACGCTGAACCATAACCCCAGCCTGTTTTATTTATTATATTTAAGACTCCATCCCACTAAATTGCCTACGATGCCGCTCATTTGTTCAGTCTCACCTAGAATCTGCAATTCCCTCCCAAGACCCCTCTCCGCCCCTACTCAGTGGGATTACAGGTGTGCTGCCCCCAAGCCCCTCCTTCCCAGCATATTCTTGCAATATACTGGAAATCAGGAGGGGTGGTTAGCTCTGCTACAAGAAGTTGAAGGAACCTGTTTTTACCACTGCCTTGTCTGCAGGTCTTCGTTTGCTTTCACACAGCATAGGTGAGCACTGAGAGGGAGAATTTGCACACTTATCATTTTCCAGTACCAACGTTTCCTCTTAGGGCCTGCCTCAATAGCCCCACCAGTTGGAGGCTGAGAGTATGGTGTGTGCCTAGGCCCTGTGGTGGGAGGCAGTATGAATGACACAGCCAGAGTTGAGAAGGCAAAGGGTTTGTGCTACTTGCGGAGTTTGGAAGACTGGTCAAAGGTGATTCACCAGGAGTTGAAATCAAAGAAAACGTTTTGGTATGCTCTAAGAGCCATGGGAAACTCCGACAGAACTCTAGACAAAAGGGTTACCCTTTCCTTCTTTGCTTGTTTATTTGGTTGTTATTCTTCTGGGGATGGAACCTAGGGCTAAGCATAAGCTCTACCACTGAGCGACACTTCCATCCCTTAAATTACATTGTAAAAATCATGGATAGGTAGCAGGTGAGGTGGCCCAGGCCTGTCATACAGCAGCTTTGATGAAGCAAGAGGACTACAAGTTGAAGGCCAGGTTCAGCAACTTAGCCAGGTCCTAAGCAACTTATTGATATCCTGTCTCAAAATAAAGTAAATAAACAAAATTAAATTAAAAGTACTGGAGATGTGGTTTGATGTTAAGGGCCCCTGAGTTCAAACACTGGTATGAGAAATAATTTTTTTTCCTTTTTCTTTTTTTTTTCTTTTTCAAGACTTTCCACTCCGTACTCAGGTCTCAGCATCATAATAATCTAGACCTCACCATCTTCCAAGCCCATAAGAAAAATGAATACTTCCGATGTGATATGATTAAATACTACTTCTTCTTCTCATACCCAATAATTGCTTTGGTACCAACAACAGCAAAATCATTCATGGGCACAAACCGTGCCCAGACCCTTCCCTTCCACCAGCAACAATGTCCCATTCTGGACGACCCAGATACATGCCAAACTTGAACAAAAACACCAGCAAACACACACCGCCAACTCACAGCCACTGAAAACTCAACCCTAACAATACTGGTTGTCTCATGAAAATAGGATTATTACCAACAGTTTGTTGTACCCGACGAAAATAAGATCATCCAAGCCTTTCACGTAAAACCAAAAGAAGCCTTTATTTTAGCTGGTCAGCGACGACCACCCTTACACCTAAAAGGGATGTGCCGGGAAATTGCGCGTTAGTTCTTTTGTTGCCAGCATTTATAGGGCGTGGGAAGGGAATAGGGCAGGGTTATAGGGCATGGGCAGGGATTAGGGTTGGGCTATAGGGAGGGGAGGGATTAGACTGGGGCTGACTCTCTCTCTCCTGATGGCACTGGAGAATCTTTTTGGGAAGGATAACATTCCCCACTGGTCTTATCCACACTAACAAATCCTTGTTTAGGAAACTAGTGTTTTTTTCAGTTTCCAACTTCCCAGACTCTGATGGGTTCCATTCCTCAATTTGACCAGACTTCTTTTTCTACACTAACTGCCTGTCCTCAATTAGGAACTTTTCACTGCTATAAGGAGAAGGGGTGACGACCGCTCTGGCTGCTTCTGAGCTGGAAGGGGGCGGAGTGGGGGAAGCAGTTTGAAGTTCCTTTTAGAAATCTGGTCAATGAGGGGTAGAAGTCTGCTTGGGAAGAGCAGGTTGTAAAGTCATCTGGGGGTGGGTGCTTCTATGAGAGAGAAACAAAAAGACATAAGTACCAAAATGAGATGAATTCAGAATAAATGTTGCAGCATCTGGAACATGTATCATGAACAGGAGAGAAGTCAATCTCTCACCAGGTGGAAGAACTGAGAAGTTGTTCCCATAACAAGGCCTATCAAAGGCTGGAGAGGTTGAGGCCTTTATTTGGGAACTTTAATATTACATAATCATACTAGGGAACATAGATTAAGCCTCCCTGTGTAGCTCAGGAAGGTCTGTTGGCCTTAAGCTGACTAAAGATTTCTGACTCTGGCAGTTTCTTTTAATAGTTATCAGGCATATTTACCCAAGAATCTCTCTTTGGTAGCCTCCAGTTCTATTCTAGGGGCTAACACAAGTACATCTTAAGTTACATTAAACTATTTTTTCCTTTAAATGCCCAAGAATGCCTATGGTTTGGTTTTGTTTTAACTGTTTTGCTAGGTGTTTAAGATCAAGCTGGTCAAATTGACCCGTTCCTGTTTCTTAAGAGTCAGCTGAGTTTCCACAGGGTCACTTGTGTGGCACTTGAGAGCAGCTTCTTAGCTCCTTTTGTGCTTGCCATTTGCTAGGTAGGGTTCTCCTTGATGAGGTGGCTTCCCTTGGAAGCATCAGAGATGTCTCCCTTTTCCAGTGACCCTCCTCTGCAGCAGGTGCACTGATTTGCTTTTCATCCTCTAGTGGTCTCATCAATCTCCCTGATCGGGAGGTTCTGCAACCCAGAGTTGCAAAGCTCCTTAGAGAAGCCCTCTTGTTCCCTAGATTCAGGCTGACTCTGAGGGCAAGATCCAAAACCGGTTTTCTTGGCCCTCCTGTGTTAATCTTGATCTCTAAGTTTGATCTTAAATATGCAACAAGCCAGTCCCATCAATCACAAAGTAAAAGTACTGGGTTTTAACTTCAAGGTCTATAACTTTGCAGTTATTTACTCCCTTTTATCTAACTGGGTTTTTTTTATTACCTTATCTGCTCTACAGGTGATGGTTTAGTATCTCAAACTAATTTCCCGAAGCAGTACTTCTTCAAAACATTAATCAGGTATGAGCTACAGAGCTCACAAGGAAAAATACAAAATAGAATTAACAATCTAATTTGTGTAATAGCCATCCCAAATTCTGCCTGAGCTATACACCATATTCCCTGTTTGAGAGAAAGTGATCTAGTTCTAGTTCTTTTCCTCCTCTTTGAACATTTGACAGAGTTTACGTGTAGCGTTTCCTGAGTCTATGTGAACGGTAGTTAACACATTTAAAACAAATCAAGGGAAGGCTGAGAGCATCTGCACCTGGAATGCACAGACACATTAACATACAAAGAAGAGCAACCAAACCTAGTTTTTCAAGAAAAACCTAGGCTTTTCAACATAGCACAATACCCCACCAGTTATTTAACCACAATAGTATAAACCCCAATCTCCAAGACCAATTGCTCCAAAGAATAAAACTTAAAGAAATCCTTGTCATTTTAACATATTGATTACACTTTGACTTATATTAGCCCATTAACATTTGACCTTAGGGGAAAACCTTAAGCAGTTTCTAACTGATGGTCTCACATACATACATCTACTTAGTTACAGAAAAACATGTTGGAATTTGGCCTTTACCTACACACAGACTTTCTTACCCAGAAATATTTTCATTTTCCATTTACTGAATATATTTTCATACCTAGAACTTTCCACTTTCACTTTCCCTTTCCACTTTCCTTTTCCCTTTCTTTCCCAATCTGTTGACTCCTTCCTTATTCGTATTCTAAAACAACTCCTATGAAATTTCTGAATTTAGATAAATTATTAGGATCTAACTCTTAGTAACCTTGCTCTCAGGGATGATACAAAACAATTCCAAACCCTTTTATTTACCAATCCATGAAAACACCAATAATGCTAAAGTATGTTCCCCATGGAATTTAAGGTGTAATATATTAACTCTAATTTACTTGTTTTACTGTAATAACCAAGATCAGACAAGTACTTTGAATAGTATTTGCCATCTCTTTCCTGTGGAAAAGTCCTAAAAAAACAATTGATATTACATTTTATAGACATCAACATGTTATTAATTGACCACCTAGAGACTTGTAAGGTTAGATATATTTTACCTTCATTTATTTACTGAATTTAAATTGAACCATTATCTTCATTGCAATGTAACAAGATGTTCAAAAATCTAAGTTGAATAAAAAATAGGACTGACCAAAAGTTATGAACTCAACAAGTACTCGGCCGGCCAAGTAAAACACTCTTTTTTTTTTTCCCTTGGGTTGGAAATTGGTCTACTGGGCTTTTTACTTCCTCTATTATCATTTCAATATAAGTTCTACTTGAGATTTGGTTCCAGCAGAAACCTGATGTCTCAGGCATTTTAACCATTTTTATCAGGACAGGGTTTGAATGCTTAAGAGGTCTATAATGGGCTTTTGTTATTCCTCCTAGGTGGAGGCAAATGTCATTTACATATTGTAAAACGTGCTGTAACACTGGGGGGGCGGGTTGGATCTGGTTCCTTCTCCCCCTTGGGAGGGCGAGAGGGGGGTGCCAGGGCACCCCCGAACCATCTTCTTCCTCTTTTGGTCCCTGGATTTGGAAATGGCTTTTGGCAGAGTTACCTGAGTCTTGAGGGATTGGTCGCAGCGTGAGCTGAATTTAAGTCTGGTCTGGCCTTTGTCATCAAACAGGTGCAGCCTCTCCTAGTTCCCGAACTAGAGGACGCGGAATCTGAAAGCCAATGCTTAAGCCATTTTGGCTTATCTGTTAGCATGTTAAGGCACCTGGTCCAGATGATTTGGCCACCTAATGCCCTGAGGGTGCCAATCAGCTTCGAAAGGGGGCCATTCTGCTTTACAAAACTTTCTTAAGTTACATCCATTAACAAAAGCTCCGTAGTCAGCGGCATGTTCTTGGAAGTCCTGAAAATGATCTAAAAAGCAAGTTAGAACAGCGGGGCACGTGGTTGACAAACTTTGTCCCATAGTAGATTGTCCTGGAGACAGATAAAACATAAAAAGCAGAGTGCAAGCACAAATAGTCATGAACCAGACTAACAAAGCAAATACAGACAGACAGACAATGACCAGAGCTGGGCGTGGTGGTGCACACCTGTAATCCCAGCACTTTGGGAGGCTGAAGCAGGAGGATTTCAAGTTCAAAGCCAGTCTCAGCAACTTAGCGAGGCTCTAAGCAACTCAGTGAGACCCTGCTTCTAAATAAAATACGAAAAAAAAAAAAATAGGGCTGGGGATGTGGCTTAGTCGTGGAGTGCCCTTGGGTTCAATCCCCAGTACCAAAAAAAAAAAAAAAAAAAGGGACAATCACCAAAGTAGGCCCCACAGTGAGGCCTATTAGATTAGGCCACATAGGAGGCCTACCAGGTTAGACCCCCAAGGGGAGGCCTATTGGACTGGGGATCAACAGAGGCCGAGCGGACTCGGCCCCAGGCAGTGGCTACACATCAGCCAGCCATATGGTGAAGGAGCAGACCCGGGCCCAGATGGCAGCTATGTGCCAGCCACCCACGCAGAGGCCGAGTAGACCCGGCCCCGCACGGCGGGACCCCCAGAGGCGGCCCACCAGACTGGACCTCACGGAGGAAGTTCACCAGACTGGACCCCCTGAAAGAGGCCCATCAGATTGGACCTCAGGGAGGAGGTCCACCAGATTGGACCCCCCGAAAGAGGCCCAGCAGACTAGGCCTCACGAGGAGGCCTACCAGGGGACAGGAGCGACGTCTCGCCCTGACCTGGGACTGGTGTAAGCGACTGCGTCCAGTCTTACCATGTCCCCCAGATACAGATGGCCGACTCACCGATACAGGATACCAGGTGGCTTCGTCCAGAAGAGCATCCTGAAGATGGACTGGGGTCCCCCCAAGAGTGAGGCTGAAGCACATCTCTCAGGAGCTCCCCTCTACTCAGGGTAGTTCTCCTGCCCATTTCTTCTTTCCCTCTGCACTACTGGGAATTGAATCCAGGATTCATTGAGCTCAGCCTCCCATGGAGCTATGATTACTGGCACCTGTCATCATCCTAGCTCTTCTTACACTTTTCCACATTTCCCGCATTCTACACAGCACAGTTAAATAATTACTAATCAGCCGGGCGTGGTGGCGCACGCCTGTAATCCAAGCGACTTGGGAGGCTGAGTCAGGAGGATCGCGAGTTCAAAGCCAGCCTCAGCAATTTAGCGAGGCCCTAAGCAACTCAGTGAGACCCTGTCTCTAAATAAAATATAAAATAGGACTGGGGATGTGGCTCAGTGGCCGAGTGTCCCTGAGTTCAATCCCTGGTTCCAAAAAAAAAAATAATAATAATAATAATTACTAATCAGTGTGCTGGGGGAGAGCAGTAGAGGAGGGGATTTGTAAAACTCTGAATGAAGGGGAGAAAAACAAATCCAATAAATACATTATACACCCTGAATATTCATGATTGCTCACAGTATGTGTTGAGAATGTTTAAGTTCAGATGCCACAGTTCAATTTCGTATTTCAGGATGACAGATTCAAACAGCACATTAAATTACCCCAAACTGCCAGGTGCAGTGGAACATGCCTGCACTCCCAGCACCTCAGGAGGGTAAGACCCCAGGAACACAAGTTCAAAGCCAGACTCAGCAACTTGGTGAGACCCTGTCTGAAAATAAAAAATAAATAAAAAGGGCTGGGGATATGGCTCAGTAGTTAAACCTCCCTGGGTTCAATCCCTGGTACCAAACAAACAAAAACGGCACCATAGACTTGGCCAGGCTTGCATTTTGGGAATAGGGAGGGTGGAGGAGTCACTAGCTCTGCATTAGAGGATCACAGATACAACTCTTAGAAGCCTCAAAGAAGCCCAGGCATTCACCCAGCTCCATTTGTCCTTCATCTCACACATACAATCCAGCCCCTCCTTATGGAATCACAGGACCTATATATTCAAGTTCACTGCTCCTTCCACAGCAATTTTCCATAATGGAAATTCCTTTTCTAACTTTTTTCTTTGTTTCAATAGATAACACATTCAAAATATAACAGGTTCAACAGATAAAACAATAAAGATTTCCCCTCATTAAGAAATAAGAGACTCCACAAGACACCAGCGAGTCTGGTTGCTTGAGACCATGTCTGACTGTATTTTTTATATACAGTCCAACTTATCTTTGGTCCCCTGGGACTGTAGTGCAGCTGGTAGGTCTAGGCCAGGCTTCTGTAATAGAGCACCTGGTAAATACAAGGGCTGGCCCATCACAACTCACAACTTCCCCAGCCCTGAGTAAGACCAAAGGGCTGGTGCTTCCTCAAGGACCCACAGTGCTTCTGCTCACTGCTGAGGGCAAGTGTTCAGAAAGGTCCTAATCTTTATCAATCTAGCCTCCCCGTTAGACTCCCCAAATGCTCCTTCACAGTGGAGCACACTGGTACACATCTATGGTCCCAGCTACTTGGGGGGCTGGTGTGGGAAGATCACCTCTGTCCAGGAATTCGGATCAAGGATCCAGGTGGGGAACACAGGGAAACCTGGGTAAACATGGTGAGAAGTCCCATCATCAAAAGAGAAAAGAGGCTTTCTCCACATCCTTCCTTCATAAGACCTTTACAATAGCCTGGTATGCTTTTGTTATCAAGAGATAAATGGAGCAGTTTGAGGAAGAGCTACTCGCATCTCATGAACCTCATCTGAAGACCCAGACACCATTACCATACTGTGAGGGATGCACACGTGGGCCCCCTCGCACACATCCCAGTCTGATCTGTTGAGGGAAAGGGTGGTGTCATGCAGTTGGGAAGAACAGAGGGGCCAGGGGGAGAGAGCAAGACTGGAGGTCTAAGAAAATGATATCTCAGGAAGTGGAGGTGAGAACGCTATTGGGTCTGAACTTGGCACGAAGAGTTTGGATCTGGATCTCTGGATGGGTCTGCTCCAGGATAAGCATGCAGAAAATGGTAGGGTTGGACACACTGGTGTGCAGCTGTAGTCCCAGCTACTGAGGAGGCTGAGGCAGGAGGTTTGCTTCAGTTCAAATGTTCCAGCCAGGTCTCAGGAAACATAGCAAAATACCATCTCGAAAAAACTGGTCAAATCAAAAACCATCCTGGAATTCAGTGTGGTTCACAAGCTATATCACTGGGTCCCTACAGGAGTTGTCAAGGTGGTAGGAGTTCTAAACCAAGGGATATTAGACCATTTATTCCAAACTTGAAAATTATTACCATGATAGCCTTGGAAATGACATGCCTGAAGAAATTTGTCTCAGTTGCAGAGGGTGAGGTTGAGGGAGTGCTCTCTGTGATAATTTTGAGGTTTGACTGTTCTGCCGCTGCTTCCATTGGCTCCACAGAACTGAAGTACTTCACAGAAAGCATCCCTTGAGGAGGCAGCAAAGCATCCATGGTGGTGACAAAGGATGTGTTTCAGATGCCAAGCAGATAGGAGGGTTCCAGTCAGAAACAGGAAGGAACATGAGAGGGAAGTCCTGGAGGCAGAGTGTAAGAAGCAGAAGTGACTGATGGGTTCTGGTTTCTCTCCAGCAGCAGTGCCTTCCATGTCTCCTATGCCTACCTACTACCACGTGCTCTACCAGGGCTGTGGAGAAACGCAGATGGGCTGGCATGGGGAGACATACTGCCTGGTTGGTGGCTACAGGCTCTGTGGGGACGCTCCCTTGGCTACTCCACCAAAGGCCAAAGCAGACAAGCCACCAGAGAAGCCACCACAGAAGCCGAAGGAGGGAGTTAGAGGGGCTCCCAAGAAACGCCCAGCTCCATCAGAGGCGGAAAAGGCCCTGGGTTGCCCGAGCCCCAAAATTCAGGCCTTAAACCTAACTGGAAAGAGCAAATGCCATGGAAGCTGGCTGGCTGAGCCTCTCTGTGCATAGGAATAAGTAGGAGACTTAATGCATCCTCTTTAAGAACTATAATTCCTACCTTGTTACAGAAATAAAAATTTTTATTGTTGCTGTTAACTAAAAGTTGTTCACATGTATAAAAATTTGAAAGAAGTGCTGCAGTGGGTTTCAAATGATGTTCAATGGTGTCCCAGCTAGGCCCTTGGTTTGGCTTGACATGAGCAACTTCTACAGATTATGCTGGGTCTGCAGAGCTTGGCAGAGACTGAATCTATATTTAAAAGCCATCCCTTAGACTCCTTCTCACTGGATATCACTCTGACTTCTTTGCAAACATAGTCTCCCTATGTTAAGGAAATGATCAACCACAATTTTCCTGACCTTTTCTTCTAACCTTCTGTAGTTCTAGAAATTCATTCCAGGGACGCTCTACCTTTGAGCTACATACCCAGCCCTTTCTATTTTTCAGTTGGAAACAGGGTCTCCAAAAGTTGCTGAGTCTGGCCTCGAACTTGGGATCCTCTTGCCTCAGCCTCCCAACTGGGATAGGTGAAGTGTGCCATTACACCTCTGCATTATTTACAATTACTTATTGTTTTAATTTTTTTAGTTCTTGATGGATATTTATTTCACTTATTTCTTTGTAAGCAGTGCTAAGAATGCACCAAATGCCCCACACATGCCAGGCAACTTCTCTACCAATGAGACACAGCCACAGCCGTCTGTATAATTTACCTCATTTCTCATGTTCTAGACAAAGCAATGAATTACTTTAAATGAATTACATTACTAATCCATAGTAGTAGAAAAGAGAATCTTTAAAACTAAATGAAGGGGAGAAAAGTCCAATAAAGACACTATGCACCCTGCATACTCATGAATGCTCACAGCACATGGTCAGAAGGTTTAAGTTCAGTTGTTACAGTTTAATTTCATGTTTCAGGATGACAGATGCAATCAGAGAGCACACTAAATCACCACAGACTGCCAGGTGCAGTGGCACATGCCTGCATTCCCACTAGCTCGGGAGGGGAAGTCAGGAGGAACACAAGTTCAAAGTCAGCCTCAGCATCTTGGTGAGACCCTTTCTCAAAAAATAAATAAATAAATAAAAAAGGGGTGGGGATGTGGCACAGTGGTTAAACGTCCCTGGGTTCAATCTCTAGTACAAATCAAAAAGGGCACCACAGAGGTGGCCACGCTTGCATTTTAAGAATTGGTAGGGTGGAGGAGGCACTACCTCTGCATTTCAGATACAAAACTTAGAGGCCTCAAGGAAGCAAAGGCACTCAACAAGCTCCATCTGTCCTTCACCTCACACACACACACACACACACACAATCCAGCCCTTCCCTAGGAATCACAGAGCCTGAAATTAATGCTTACTGACCCTTCCACATCAACTTTGCACAATGGAATTTCCTTCTTTCCTTTCTAACATTTTCTTTTTGGAAATAGATTATACACTCAAAATTATTAAAAGTTCAACACTTAAAAGAGTATAGTTTCACCATCCTTTAGGAATGAGAGTTTTTTCAATCTATACGATTTTCTTCCCTGCAGTTCATTTCCACACTCCTCAGTGCTTTTTGAGACAAGATACCCATAAGTTGCTGAGGTTGGCCTCAAACTTGATATCGTCCTGCTGTCACTTCCTGAGTCACTGGAATTGCAGCTGTGTACCACTGGGCCCAGCACAATCTATGCTTTTTAACTGCCTTCACTTTTTGAAACATGAGGACAGAGCACATAATTAGCTGGCATGTGCCAGTACTGCATACTGGTTGGTATCTCTTCTGACTGCCAGTCACTAATATCTTAATAGCACTCCAGGAGTATAAATTTCCTACCTATATAAAACCAAACAAAACTCAAGTTCCTTCCACACAGGAAGACAACCCTCCAGTTTCTTGTATCTCTTTCCAAATACATTCTGTAAGTATGAAACTCAACACACATAAATATTCATTCCCCATTTTCCTTAAGTAAACAGTAGTACACTGTATAAAATTCTGCTCATTGCTCTTTTTCACTTCATCAGGGACATCATTCCAAATCATGTCAACTCTCCTCCTTACACAAGTCAGGAACATACTGACAAGATCAGAGAAGATAGAGCCATACATTCTCAACTCCTCACAGACAGTCTCAAATTTCTGAAACGCCTTGAAGCTATGGTCCACAAGCCCCTCTGGTTTTACAAGCAGGCAGGCAGGCATTCTGCAGCCTCCTGACCTAAAGCATTGGTGGCAAGCTGGGTGACTCCTCAGAGCAAAGTGTCAGCTACAATGTCAGCACTGCCGAACTTCTGCTCAACCTGACCCAGGCTCCCAAGGGCAGCACTGCAGGAGTCCCTCTGATGCCTTACACTCAGCAACCTCAAGCTGCTTTGATCATCTGCTCCAAACCTGTTCATTCCTCAGCTCCTGATCACACCTAAAGACCAAGAATCCTGCTTCCGGGTCACTACTCTTTCCTCCCCAAACCCCAACCATGCTTCCTGTCATCCCACACCCAATGATGGGAGAGCCAATTCCTAGGGATGCCCACCTCTACCCTATTGTCATTCCAATCCACCAGACATGTGGCTTCTCTGCTCAAAAGAAAGGCCAGAGATACCTCAAGTCCAAGTCCAGCTCATCTGATCCCAACCAAACTTTCTGATCCTATTCATGATCCTTTGCTTCCTCTTCCACTCCCACTCCCCAGTCCTCAGGTAAAATGAGCTCTTCACAGTTCTGTCTTCATCTCCTAGTGGCCTCCATACTCCTTTCATTATTGTGTCCTATATCTCCTTCTCAAGGACCACATTTCTTCAAGAAGAACAAGTTCAAGGGCTGCCTTTCCACTCTGTTCTCAGGCTTACCATAGCCTACTGGTCTGATCTCTTCTGAGATGACATTTATACTGCATCCTCTATTATTTTAGTTGTATGTCTCAGTTTTTAAAAATTATTTATAATATATATTGTTGTTTGTTTGTTTGTTTCTTCTCATGCTGGGAATCGAACCCAGGGACTTGTACATGGGAAGCAAGCACTCTACCAACTGAGCTATATCCCTGTTCCCTTATACTGCTTCTCATTGTCGATGGACCTTTATTTTACTCATTAATTTATATGTGGTTCTGAGAATTGAACCCAGTACCTCACTCATGGTAGGCACGCTCTCCACCACTGAGCCACAACCCAGCCCAAAGGTCTCACTTTTATACATGAAAAGGAAAGCCCTTTTCATATTATTTTTCTTTGCTGTTTTTAATTTCTTTTAAAATTCTTTTAGCAGTACTTGGGGTTGAAGCCAGGGCCTTGAACATTGCTAGGGAAGTGCTATACCACTGAGCTAATTCCCCAGTCCTTTCATTATTTTATTTTGAGACAAGGTCCTCCTAAGTTGCCTGGGATGGCTTCATATTTGCAATCCTCCGACCTCAGCCTCCCAAATAACTGGGTTTACAGGCCTGGGCCACCATGCCTGACCCTGTTCCAGTTTTGCCCATTGATTCACTAACATCCATTCCACGGTTTTCTCTATCCACAACAGGATCTACTCCAGAACTAGATACTCTACCTAGCTGTC
>JAJEJO010027901.1:0-13012 GCA_020662805.1 Glaucomys volans
TTTTTTTTTTTTCATTTTTGGTGTTAGGGATCGAACCTAGGGGCATTCTACCTCTGAGCTACTTCCAAGTCCTTTTTATTTTACTTTGGGACAGAGCCTTACCAGATTTAGTGAGGATCTCCCTAAATTTCCTAGGCTGGCCTTGAACTTCTAATCCTCCTGCCTCAGCCTCCCATGTTGCTGGAATTATAGGCATGTGTCATTGTGCCTGAAAGGATAATTTCTGAGATTGGTATGATGGTGGACATTCTGCTGAAAGTTTTTCCTAGGTCACTAGGAGTCTGGATCCATTTCACTACATACTTCCATAGCACTTCAGAGTCTGAATACAAGTGATTTCCTCTTCTTCTGTGCAAGCTCCCCTCATCTGTTCAGCTCACAGCAGAACAAGGCCTTTTTTTCTCATTGCCTGGTTGCCTTGTCATATGGCACAGATAAATGCAGAGGACCTCTTGGTAATTTTACTGCCTGTGTCTGGCTCTCTCTTCAGAACAGCATGGTCCTCTCTGCTGCCATCTTCATCACCCTCTTAGGCTTGCTTGGATACCTTCATTTTGTGAAGATTGATCAAGAGACTTTGTTAATCATTGATTCCCTTGGCATCCAGATGACTTCATATTATGCTTCAGGCAAAGAAAGTACCACCTTCATAGAGATGGGCAAGGTCAAGGATATTGTCATTAACGAGGCTATTTACATGGTAAGTGTTCAAGTGATGAGTATTAGAAGTTTCTCTGGAGGAGGTAGTCAATTCATGGGGTGTTCTAAACTGAGTCTTACTGTCTAAAGCATTTGATGTCATATACTTGAGGACTTTCTGTTCCAGTACTTGCAGTGTTTCCTTTTTGGCTGGCATGTCTATAAACTATAAAAGTGAAATTTCCATTGAAAAGATAAATTTCTTTATTGTTAAACTTTGTTTAGGAATGAGATATATTCTGAGAAATGTATCGTTAGTGCTTCCTTACTGAGCGGACATCATAAAGTATACTTACACAATGTATGTCACTCAACCATAACCTCTTATTTTTTTGGTACCAGGGATTGAACCCAACAGGTACTTTACCACTGAGCCACATCCCCAGTCTGTTTTTATTCTGAGACAGGGTCTCACTAAGTTGCTAGGGCCTTGCTGAGTTGCTGAGACTGGCTTTGAATTTGCAATCCTCTTGCCTCAGGCTCCTGAGTTGCTGGGATTATAGGCATGCACCACTGTGCCTGCTAACCATAACCTCTTGATGCAATCAAGATATGCAGTAAACATGAGATATTAAAGGCTGCTGCCAGCATAACATGGCATATCCCTTTATAGTAAATTTTTTATAAGTAGAAATACACTGTAGCTATAAAAAGCTTAATATAGTAAATATATAAATCAACATTTATTATCATTATTAAGTATTATGTTCTTTACATACTTTATATTTTTATATGGCAGCACATATTTGTCTACACCAACATCACTACAAACATAAGAAATACATTGCACTAAAAAAAAATAATACATTGCACTTTGACATAATGCCACTAGGCAACAGGGATTTTTCAGCTCCAATGTAATTTTAAAGTTTAATATAATCTTAAAGTTTCACTATCGTTGACTGAAACATTGTTGTACAGTGCATGAATGTTTTTAGAGATGCTGCAGATTTTCAGGGATAGGGAGTTAGCATTTCAAGTTTATCTTCTAGTCCAGCTTCAAAATCATCTCTGCGTCTGTTTTTTGTTTTTGTTTTTTTTTTTTTTTTGGTGGGAGAGAAACAAAATTGCACTGTATTGTTCAGGCTGGCCTCTGATTTGTAGACTCAAGTGATCCTCCTCCTTCAACTTCCTGAATAGCTGGAACTTCAGGTGTACCCAGCCTTTTATTTTTATTTATTTGTTTGTTTGTTGGGGATATAACCCAGGGCACTCTACCACTGAGCTAAATCCCCAGCCTTTTTTGCTTTTTATTTTGAGACAGGGTCTCACTAATTTGCTTAGGGCTTCGCTAAGTTGCTAAATTTGGCCTTGCACTTGTGATCCTCCTGCCTTGGCTTCCTGAGCTGTTGCTGGGATTACAGGCATGCACCATCATGCCTAGCTTTGTTTTGTTTTTGTCTTTTAAGGAATGAAAATATACTCCCTCACATTAAAAGCTATGAAGCATTCTGCTACTTAGAGATAACCATTTATGACAGTTTTGAGCCTTCCCCTGAAGAAAAAAGAACACAAAGCGAGTTTCACTTAGACCTGTTATTTGGTTTATTTTCTTACAGCAGAAAGTGATTTACTACCTCTGCATTTTATTGAAGGATCCAGTGGAACCACATAAGATATCCCAAGTAGTACCTGTCTTCCAGGTGAGCACAGAACACTTTCCTTTCTCCAATGAAATCCTTTACTTTTTCCTCTTTCTGCATATCTACTGCCACTTAAGTTCAATAGGAATGTCAACTTCTATTGTCCGAGTATTGAAAGATACCTCACAACTAATTTTAGTGAAAATGAGTATTTTAGTTATTTTGTAAGTTCCTCTCTGAGGTAAAATATTAGGAATTCATGTAAATTGCAGAGAAGAAAATGATCAAACAACTGCATACAAATCACCATTCATTAACTCAGTTTAACTGATGTACACTTTTCATAGATGTTAATGAGGTACAGATATTGTTATATATTTTGTTAATGAGGTACAGATATTGTTATATTATTTTGTACCTTGTTTTTTCAGTCATCTAACATGCATCTTTTTTACAAAGGCCATTATGTTTATTACTTTAAATAATTATATTGCATTCCATCATATTGGAATGTCAGTTTATTTAGCCATTGTTTTTAACTTTTTAAATCTGTCAAAAAAAAAAAAATCATGTCCAGGTAATTTTTTTGTTTTGTTCTTATAACACTACTTATGCAAACATGACTACAATAAATTACTTTGTAGGTAAACATAATAATAAATCTCTCTATATATTTTGGTATCGAGGATTAAACCCAGGGATGCTTTACTACTGAGCTACATCCCCAGATCTTACTATTTTTTATTTTGAAACAGGGTCTCATTAAGTTGCTTAGGGCTTCACTAAGTTGCTGAGGCTGGCTTTAAACTTGGTATCCTCCTGCCTTGATCTCCCTAGTTCCTGGGATTACATGTGTGTGCCATCATGACTGGTAATAGTTATGTATTTTTATAAAGTTAACTCTCACTGCCTTTCCCTTTTTACAAAAGATTTAAGACAGTTGCATAAAATTCTTTTGCATAAAAGTTCAAATTATTTTATTAAAGCTTATAGTCCTATAGATTTTTACAGTGTTTGAAATTGGGCTCTAGAGACTGGACAACTTTACCATACTCTGGGATTTGTACTTGTTTTTAGTCTTGGCTAACAGTGAACTTACCTAATTTTTAATTTAATATGTAAGTAAAGGCATTTTAAAGTTACTAAATTTGTATTGCTTTAAATGATTTTTCATATTTTGTTATAAGTATCACCTTCAGTATTTGCTCTTATTTTAAACTGTGCATCTCTTCTAAAATCTAGATATTGATTATGCATTCATAACAATTCTTTGTATATTTTGAGCAGCAAACTTATTAAATATACTTTTCACATATTTTTTCATATTCTGTGGCTTTTCTTTTAATTTTGGTTGTATTCTATTTCATAGTATAAAATGTTTTTCTGAATTTACATATTAAAACTGTCCTGCTTGTCTCTGAGGTCTATTTCACAACTTTCGACACTTTTCAAGAAGGTCCATCCTTGTTATTCCTCTTGCTGTCATGAAATTTAGACAAATTAAAAAGCTGGCCTTTTTTTTTCCTTTTTTTTGTGGTACTGGAGATTGAACTCAGGGGTGCTCTGCCACTGAACTACATCCCTCTTTTTATTTTTTGAGACAGGGCCTTGCTAAGTTGCTGAGGCTGGCTTTGAATTTGTTACCCTCCTGCCTCAGCCTCCCAAGTTGCTGTCATTATAGGCATGTATCACCATGGATTAAAATGCTGTCTTTTGATCTCTACCTTGTCCAACTCACAGGCTGGTCTGTGGGGCTTGTTGGGAGTCCTCCTAACAAGATGCTCTGAGACCTGAATTTCTTGCCCCTCTGAGCTCACACCTGTGCCAGTTAGAGCCCCTTCATGTGGGTGAGAGGTTGAGCATGCATGTGGATGCAGAACCACTAAGTGCTCTCTTATGTTCACCTGACTCTGCATTTCTCCCCTTTGGAATTCAAGAGTGCCAAGCCCCGGCTGGATTGCTTGATTGAAGTGTACAGGAGCTGCCAGGAGATTCTGGCACACCAGAAAGCCACATCAACAAGCCCATGAGTCCCAGCATTAAGAAGGCCAGTATTATCTTCCATGGGAAATGACTGCTAAGCCATAGTGGCTGGTTTGTTTTCTGTACTATAAACCATCAGGTGGACACTATCCTAGGAACCAGAATGAATGCAGTAAATCTCAGAGCCATAGAGCAGGTGATTGGAAATCTGACTGAAAGTATTTATATGTATTAGTGTTCTCCTCAGAAAGTTTTGCCTATTTTACGAGAGGGGAAACTAAGAATTTTGACATGATGTATCAAAAGCAATGTAAGCAAAGAGCACTTTGTAAAATTCCTAATAAGCACATGCAAGTTTAAACTTTGTGTTGAAATTTGTGGAGCAGGACATTGAGAAACTGGTATCAGAACTCACACAAAAGGCATAATTTCTATCTGCATAGTATTTCTGTGTGAAAGTTAAGGAAAAACCATGAAGCTCTTTAGGTGTGGGTTAGCAGGAATAAATGTCCTACAAAAGCCTATTCTCTTGTCTACCTAGCTTCTGTGTTCTGTATAGGGTTAATTGATGGTGATTTTCTTAATAAACAGATCTCCTTCCAAAACATACACAGTAATTGCCTGATTTGCAGACAGCTACTTTTTATTGACAAAAACGATCATGACATTTCAGTCATGGGTGTCAAACACATTGATACTCTTCTGTTATTCAGCATTTTCTATTATTTCAAAAGCTACTTTTGCCAAAAGGCAGGGAGGCAAAAGGTAAGACAGAAAATTGACTTTTGTTTCCAAACATGGTACTCTCATGTTAAAGGATAAACAAACTCTAGAAGCCTTTGTTTCTAGGGAAGTCCTCTGTAAAATTAATAAACTAAAAATTTCTGAAGAGTCAGGAAGTAGGAGAGATGGTGAGGGAAGTAGTTTGACTCCTAGATTCAGTATGAACATAATGGCATTTACTCTTTTTTTAGAACCCTATTTTTTAAAAAAAATGCCCTAGTTAGCTAATATCCTCATTGGCCTTAGAGACACTCAGGATACAAAACCAGAGCTGTAATCTCTGCTTTTTACACCAGCCTTGGCAGGGGTTATCCAAGAGCCTGTGTCAGGTGATTTGTTCGAGGTAGATGTCTCAGCTAGACCCCCAAGTCCTGGGAGGTGGTGGTAGGTGGGATTTAGAAATAGCTATTAAACTACTTGCCTTGCAAAGTCAACTTCATTTAAAAGAGACAGAGACTCTCATGCCTCTTTTTTGCCCCACTGTGCTTGTTTAAAGGTTGAGAGGGAAAGCTTACAGCAGCTGAGGGGATCAGATAAATTAGTTCCAGCCTCATGGTTTTTGCATGTGCAACACCCACATCACTGGGGCTAAAAGCTTGGTTCTTAGGTGCTCCTGCTAGCCAATTTTCAGCATTTTATGAAAAATATTAAGACTGCCTTAGAGCTATGAAATAAAACTGTTTCTCAGATGTTGGAAAATCGGAGTCTGAACATATTTTTTTTCCCATGGGGAAGATGTAGACAAAGACCATTTCCCCTGCATTCAATTAGAATGTTTGAGTTGAGGGGGATTATGATAATGTCAAGAAGGCAAAAAGTGAAAAACTTTCTTACACCTGATGCTTTAAACTAGAGTAGATATTACATACATGCCCCCCGGTCTCCAACTAATTCCCAGAAGTTTGCCAGAAGTCTCAAGCACACTCAGGCCCTGGAGGAGATTGAGAGTCTTCTTTGTTCCCGATTCACCTTTGATGGCCTCACACAGCAGCTGAAAGTGGACAGCATTTGCTTGGTCTTTCAAAGAGTGGGGGACAAAGGCCACCTCATTCTTCAGTAGTGAGCACAGCCTTCACTGAGTCCTGTCCAGTGTTAAAGTGAGACAAGAGGTCAGATTGGACCTACCCTTGCCCTTGCTTAAACAGGGTGTGGTAGTGGGTTCAATTTACAGTCCAGTGCATGTAAAGCTTGAAATGTAGCAGAGTTAGTGTTTCATTCTGCAAAGTTTGGAGCCTCTGAAGGGGCACTGTGAATCCTTCTCATCAGTAAAGGGGAAAAGTTAGCCTAATTCTTTTTCTCTAGTTCGGCCAATAGCATTTCCATCTGGAAAAGGAAGTCCAGTTTTAGTTCTTGGCTTTTGTCAGACTTCAGGTGAACTGGAATTTTTACCTTTTCTGTTCATTTAACTTCAAGTATTAAACTCCACACTAAGACCACATACAATATAAAAACTCTCTCCCCTGGAAGTATCAGTGCAGAAGCCCCAAATAGAGCACTGTGGCCCTCAGTAACAGTTGGCCAGTGGGCCATCCCTGTGTTGAGAATCAGGTAGCATCCAGAGTCAGTATTCTTATTGGGGGCGGGGGTTGGGGGGACACTGGTTTTTATACTGGGTCTGGACTTATAAAAGTTGGGCCCTGAAACATTGTATGGTATCTAGAGAGTAAAGGCTTCACAGACACTGAAGTACACATTTCACAGAACAGTCTTGGGGGAGGCTATTAGACCCATCACAGTAGTATCATATCCCAGGATATTCATCTCTAATCCTAGAGGCACCAGAGGTGGTGGGGAGAGTAGGAGAAATATTCACAGCATTGTTGGCCCCTGGGTAGCACAGGAAACAGAAGCAAAGAACTGTTGTCCATCCAGTTCCCATGGCTGGCGGGCTACAGGCAGGTTGGCGGGTGGGTTCACAGTTGTAGAACAGTGGTTCATGTAGCTGGCCACGATGAAGGTAGCTTCTGCAATCTAAGGAGGCCAGAGAAGCAAAGGAATTAAGCTAACCTTGGCTTGAGTGCTGGCTTTCTCAACTGGCTGTTATATTGAGTATATAACCTTCATGGGCTTCAACTTCTCTCTCTCTCTCAAACTATCCACCCAAGACACACAAAGGGGATCATTATTATGAGATTCAGGGACCCAGTGAAATGGTACTCTTTTGATCTGGAGTTCCTCCAAGATGTGCAGTGCCCTCCTGAGAAGAGGGCTAATGTTCTGCTCTGGTTATCTTTATGGCCAGGGAAGAGGTCCTTCTTGGGGAAGAGGTCATCTATCCTTTCCTTTGGCAGGGACAGTATCAGAAGGAGGTGGAATTTGGCAAACTACAATTTGAGGATTAAGAGTGGGATGAACAGGGTTTCTGGTTACTCTCAGAAGGAAATCAGGAACAATAAATCAGAACTTAGTTTTATGATCCTTTGTAACTGTTACTTTTGGTGGTCATTTCCTGTACTGAGTAGGAACAATGCCTTAAAGCTAAAGAGGGCTTTTTGCTGTCTTAGAGACCTTAAGAAAGGGGGAGAATAGCAGACACTCTCCCATTCTGTGGCTAGTGTTGTGGCAGCAGAATGAGAACATAAAGTGAGAGCACCTTAAAGAGGACACTGCCCTGCCCCAGGGCCAGCTGCAAGGAAGACAAGCAAATGAGCACCAGCTCAGGTCTGCATGGTTCTGGGGTATGCGAGAATTACAAAAGATAAGAGCATAGTAATGGCTAGATCATAGTTCCCTCCAGATAGCACCTCTACCTACTAGCTCTACCTACACTCTCTTGGGTGGTTAGTTTGAGAGAGAGAGAGAAACGTTGAAGCCCATGAAGGTTATATATACTCAACAATGACAGTGAGATCTAAACCCTTTGGAAAGCTGATTGTATACAGGACCAGAAATTTTATTTGGGGCAGGGCCCTTCTATGTTCTGTCATGACCCCAGTTTCCTCTCGAAGCCCCAAGCTTACCACATCACACGAGCCCAGAGTAAAATTTTGTAGCAACTGACACTCACCTTAGGAGCAGTCATCCGGAAGATCAACTTCTCAATGTGGCCTTTTCCAGACCCCTGGTCTGGAATGGTTCTAATCACAAGCATGAAGTCATCCCTGCAGCCACCAAAGGTTGTCACTGAAGAGTAGGGGTAAGTGATGTGCCCTTGCTGTGGAAAGGAGCCAGTGAGTTCTGGGGAACTTTCCACCTGTCTCTTCTAGGCACAGGTAGACTTAACCAGGAAGGAAGAACTCTGAAGTGGTCATCGTTTGGAGTTATACATCTTAAATATCTATAAGCTGTGTCTAGACTCGAGGACAGTGCTGCTTGGACTTGGGGTGAAAGTAAGGGAACCATGGTCACCTAACTCAGACCTTTGAATCCAGAGAGAAGACAAGAGGAAGAGGAAGGATCAGAGCCACCCCTCCTCTTTCCATACCATAGTGTGGTGGTCCAGGATGCTGACACCATCTTCATTCACAGCAATCCACACCAGAGCGTTCTCCTTGGAAGACAGCTGGGCAGGCTGCAGATTCAGAAAAATCCCATCAGACATATCCAGGTTTAGAGAATCTGAACTGTTAAGTACTTTCTGAGGATGAAGGTACATCCAGAGATCTGCTAGGCAGTGATTTTCAACTTCATCTTGGGAAACAGCATTTGTATAGCATGTTAATAAATAGGCTGGCATGAGGAATCTACTAACCATCCCAAAGGTGATGGGATCACACATCCAGCTACTAAATATTGCATGGAAAGCTCCAGGCCACAGAATAGCTGGCTCTGGCTCTGTCGTTTGCATGGGGAACAGGCTGTTTTCTTCCAGATCTCAGAACATGGTATGTCATTCACAGTTTTTCCTAGCTGAAATGCATCTTGCTTTAACCAATTTCCTAAGGACTTTAAAAGAATGGAAAAGCAAGAATGCAATCTCGTGGGCATTAGGCTCTACTAGTGAGAACATGACCATGTGGTGGACATTTCTTGGATTTTTATTGCCAGGGCTGCAGTGGGGTAATTGAGAAGATTTTTCTTTCCTGCCCAAAAGGCTGGGAGGAGAGGGAGAAATGGATAGGTCACCTTTTCTCAAGCTTTTCCCAATCTTCCAGATCAAGTAGGCCTCGTTATATATGCCTTTATAACACCTCTGTACTTTTCCTTCATAGCCCTTGTGACCACTTGTAAAAAAAAAAGATACATGTGAATCTATATCATCCATATACATGTGAAAATATGTGAATTCATGATATATATGTATGATAGGGGCTGAGGGTGGAGCTCAGTGGTAGAATGTTTGTCTAGCATGCTTAAGGCCTTGGTTCAATCCCTAGCACCAAAAGTTTAAATAAATAAATATACATTGTGTATATGGATGATGGGGGAGAAGACAAAAAATGAATATATATGTGATTATTTGGTTAATGTGCATCTCCCCACTATATGGGAAGCTTCATGAAGGCAAGGGCTGTCTGATTTGTTCAGTTCTTATAATTTCAAACAAATAGCACTAGATATAGTAGGAACTTTGTAATATTTTTTGAATAAATGAGTGAATATCCATTTTCTGAACTCTTTGGTGAACAGGATCGTGATCGGCTTAATGTCTGTGATTATAATGTCTGGTTATAGGATAATGTCTGTTATCTACAAAATTCACGAACACCAGATGCCTAGTGAGGAAAAGTTCCAACTAAAATTACTACCGGCCTGCTGGCCTTCATG
Organism: Glaucomys volans; assembly: GCA_020662805.1. Taxonomy (NCBI): domain Eukaryota; kingdom Metazoa; phylum Chordata; class Mammalia; order Rodentia; family Sciuridae; genus Glaucomys; species Glaucomys volans. The sequence continues at coordinate 9,756 of JAJEJO010027901.1, forward strand.
CAGAGTGCCTGTGTAGTCTGATTCCCCCCTGTGCCACGTAAAGCCAGTAGAGATGTATGTATTTAGGCTATACATTGTTCTTTCAAACTCCTTTAAAATAGGGTATTTTGAATTGAAATCTTTGTATGTGAATTAGTTGATCTTCTTTCAGGAAGAGCATTGACAAGTCTATAATAAAGACTTTCATAAAGCTATGAATCACAACAGCTCTGGATTGTGGAAACCTGGAGTAGGCCATAAATGGGTAGAGAGATAGCGACCCCTTATGGTTGATAGTGTGGAGGCCCAGGCTGCAGACTGGACTGGCTCAAACATGACCAGATGGGGAGTGCAGCTCCAGGAGAAAGTTAGGGTATTCCTGAGGGTGTGGGCTCTCCTTCCACTGGCACTTACCTGAGCAGCAAAGAGCTTAGCACCAAAAAAAGGCCATTTCCGGGCCACGGTCAGATAGATGCGGATACATTCAGGAGGGGAGCAGCCTTGCAGTGCCGCCCACTTTGTGGTCAGCATATCTGCTAGATGCCTGGTTGGGGTGTATGAAGAGAAATGGTGCCAGTTAAGTGCCAACATGTTCTCATCACAGCTCTGAGGCTCCCCCACAGTACCTCCTTGCAAGACCTTGCAGCCTACCTACCTTAGTTGTTCAGGGGGTGCCCCATGTCTGTAGCGCCTTGGGTAGAACCTATCTAGCACCTGCTGGAGGAGATGCTGAGTCTTGGCAGGGGGTGTGCCCCCAGGGCCTGGCAAGTCCCCATATTCTACCTGTGGCAGAAACAGGAGTTGACAAGAGTCTGGAGGTAGGTGGGGCCAGGTGGATGCTATTGGAGAGGTGAACTAAATCACTATTTATGGGGAGTGATTGGATGTGAAAAGTATTTGTGAACAGAACCTTTAAGTTTCATAAACAGTAGAGAAATAACCTTAGAGTTCTAGAATCCTGTAGATTGTCTAGACCAACTCTCATTTTGCAACTGAGGTAATTACCTTAATCCAAAGACAGTTAATCAGTGGCAGACATGGGAAACAATGTGGAAATTCTAGTTTCTAATCAAAGGATATGGGCCATAGAATTGAAAATGCTACAGATCCTGAAATACAGCAGAGTGGAGTTAGACTACCTGGCTCAAATCCCAGCTCTGTTATTTTCCAGCTTTTTGTCTCTGATCAAGTTAAACTCTGAGTTTCAGATTCCTCAACTAAGTTGGGATGAGAACTACATGGGAAAATACATATGAAATGCTTAGCATGGGGCCCACTATAGGATATTCATGTTGATGTTTATACTTATAAATATCAACAGTTATTTCCCCTTCCTTTCCAGCATGTTGATCCAGCCTCTTTCTTACGGGGACAATGGAGGTACCCACATACCTCTGGCAAGATGGCTCCTACAGGTAATAGGGAGGAGAGTCAAAGTTTGAATGTGTCGTCCTCCTAATTCTACTTATAATGTTGGACACTTACATTTTATCCCATACATTATGGGATATTTGTTATCTACGCATTACACTTAGTACAACCCTGTGGATGCAGGAAGGGAAGTATTTTGTTTTCAGTGTACAGAGTAGGAAACTAAAGTATAGACAAGTGACATGGCTTGGCCAAGATCTCACACTGGTACATGGCTAGGAATCAAACCCCTATTTTGAATTCCCAGTCCAGCATTCTGTTGTAGTCTGTCTGCAGTGGGTAAGTTGGCTATTGTCTATACTGGGGACAGCAGGCTGCCCTCTTGTGGACACCACCAGGTCTGCAGAAATCCCTAACATTTTCAGGCTGCATGGTGATTCCACCTGCCCAGAGATTCCACCTGGGAGTCCCAAGATGGCTCCTGTCCCTTATATTTCCTGAACAGACAGAACCATACCTGGGCCATCAGGGCAGCCATCTCAAGAGCAAGCTCTTTATTAACAGGAAATCTCCCTGCCACTATCTCTCCACTGGTTTGGGAGGCAAGCAGCAGTCGTTCTCGCTCTGTCTCCCCTTTGACTTGACTCCGAAAGTACAGCCTATAGGGAAAAGAGTGAGAAGCCAGGTCTCAGCTGGGATCCCAAACAGGGATGAGGCTTTCTTGGGATCTTTTTATCTTGATTTCCAAAAAATACAAAATCCCCACAATTGTTTGTACTATATTCTGTTGCCCCAGAAACATAATCAGATGTGACAGAGGACATGCAGGACCATGCAGATCTTGTAGTTAATTCTGAAAACACCATTAGACTTACTGGATTTGGTGAGGGGAATCTGGTACCTGGAATCAGTGTTTATTAGGGTATTGGATAAGTTAAGATTCCAGGAGACTCATGGAACTTATTTGCTTGGCTGACAAGGCATGGGCTGTCCAAGGTCTCAGGAGTGGGAGTGGGAGCAGGGCCAGCCTGTACTTCAGCTAATGACCATCATGTAGGGTTGTATCTGTGGGCCCCTCTGCCTGTCTAGTACAGGCCAGCCAACTGGGGAGGTGATCAGCTGACCCCACTGGCAGTTATCATGTTTTCCCACAGGCAGTGCTCAGGACCTGTTCTTGTACATCAGCTTCACAACGCGTGTCCCACCCTCAGACTTTCCAGGGTGCAGCTCCTTCAGGGTTTGTTCCCACTTGGAGATGGCATCGCAGATCTTGAAGAGGCAAAAGAGGAAAGTCAAAGAAGCCCCTTGGGAGGGCAACAAGGTCTAGGCCTGGTTGCCTGAACTTAGGCAGAACTGTGAGTCCTCCCATCAGGTGACTGACCTGTGGAGACTCACACTCCCAGGACCTGAGGTGCTGCTACTCCCTCACAAAAGGACAGGGTGGTAGAACATGTCCTTGGCATGGTAAGCAGCAAAGCAAGGAACGCTGTCCTATTGCCGTAACAGTCAAGGGGACTTCCTGGAGGCTACATAGGCCCACCAAAACCTATGACCTCACCTCACTGGCTCCATTTCCATTACACTGACTGCCATCTTTTCAACAAATATACCCAAAAAGCCTTCAGACATTTATATACATATATATTATATATATGCATATATAATATATACATGAGATATATATACATATATGTATATGTATATATACATATGTATACATATATACATGTATGTATATATGTATAGATATACGTGTGTGTGTGTGTGTGTATCAAAGCCTTCAGACATGTATGAGGAAGATACTTGGCGTATTTTTCCCTGGTGGTAGTAAGATTAGAAGCTCTTGTCTGCTGCTGTAAAGAAAGCAGATTCTGGAGCCAAACACGCTCATCAAGTGCTGCACACAT
>JAJEJO010027944.1:0-12456 GCA_020662805.1 Glaucomys volans
TTGTATACATACATCATTGTACAACATTTTTTGAAATGCATATTTGTGGAGTTCCCAAAATAAGCTGATATACCTCATACTTCTTTTTTGCATGGTGAGAATATTAAGTCTCAGTGATTATTTTTCTTTTTCAAAAATACTATACGTTGACTATATAATGACTATGCTGTACAGTAGCTCTCCTGAACTTATTCCTCATAACGGAAATTTTATATTTTAATATCTAGCCCTAACCATGACAAACCCTGGTACCAACAATTCTCTAACTTCTCCAAATTCCTCAAGATCTTGTATGTATTTGTCTTTCTGTTCCTGGCTTACTTCATATAACATATAAAATTGTTGATAATATCCCCTTATGCTTTTAATTCTGTAGATCCTGACAACTCTTGTTTCTAATATTGGTTGTGTGTACTTTTTCTGTCATGGTGTTCAGAGTGGGAGTTGTATCCAGTTTTTGGAAAAACCAAATTGTGACTTTCTTAATTTGCTCCCCCCAGTCCCTGCACATTCTCTTTATTTCATTGATTCCTACTGTTATCATTTAAGATTGCTTTTCATCTCTTTCATATTTAATTTGCTCTATTTCTCCTTAAAACAGATCATTGGTTTAGAAGCAATAAAGGATGATAAAAAGTGGATCTTTAGAGCAGAGAACTTCTTGCAATGTGCCTGCCTAGGAATCATAGAATGACCTCCCTGGAGGCGAAGAAAAATTGTTCTTTTTGGCACAGGAAAGATGGTGCTTCTGCAAGCCTGAAAAGTTCAGAAAGGTTTTGTTTTTGTTTTGTATAGTTTTTTAATTACAAAAACAAGTTTCGGGCTCATTGACCTGAATGTCTCATTTTGCATTTGGCATTAGTCAGGGTTCTCTAGATGAACAGAATCAACAGGAATTATCACGAATTCCCCATATCATGATTATGATAAGGGGAATTATTAGATTGGCTCACACGACCACAAGCTGGAGAGTCCACAAAGGCTGTCTGTCCAGGGAGTTTCCAGAAGCCTTGGTTTCCTACTAGGATAGCACTGTTGATCCTTGTTCTGGGGCTGCTTCCTCAGACTGAGCAACTGCTGGTTCTTCCAGCTCTCCAGCCAGCAATCAGTGGCCAATCTGATATCCTCAGGCACTCTTCCAAAGCAGACTCCCGCTTCTTCAATCAAAGCAGCAATTAAGAACCTGTTCAATGCCCAGTCTTGGTGGCACATAACTGTAACCCAGAGACTTGAGAGGCTGAGGCAAGAGGATAATAAGTTCAAAGCCAGCCTCAGCAACTTAGGGTCTTGCTGAGTTGCCAGGACCTCACTGAGTGTAAACAAAATATAAAAAACAAACAAACAAACAAAAAAATTGGATGTGGCTCAGTGGTTGAGTGCCCCCCTGTTCAATCTCCTGTAACAAAAAAAATTTGGGGGGGAAAAAAAAAAAACCTGTTCACGAGTTGGCTTGTATCTGCATCTGCTTCCTTGTTCTTCCAACTTTTGTTCCATCCAAGCCACCAACCTATTGGGAGGTGCTGCCAATGCTGAGAGAGGGTCTCCACTTCAGTTCAATCTCCCACAAACATTTCTAGACATGCCCTCATTGACACACCCAGAAGCCTCTTAATCATCGGCATTTCTTAATCCAATCAAGCTGACAATTCAAATTTGAATTAATTTGTATAATTTGTGTAAGTACACATTTCCAGCTTTTAAAATCCCATGCTTTACCTCTCAGGAAAACTGACACAGATGACCTATTGAATCTGTGTTCACTCACCATTCTCTTTATGACATGCTCAATCATATTCTGGGCTACATTTTCAGTGATTTGTCTTCTGACTGAGGAAATTTTAGCCTCATTTTGAAGCTATAATTGAAGACCTCCGCCTCACATCACAAGTTAACTTACACAGATGAATGGCATGAGACTACCCTCTTCATTGGGCAAAGTACCAAACGCCACCAAAATCAGCTAACGATGCATAATTCTTAAACCTCCATATCCCCAGGCCAGTCAAGTCTTCTTGCCTCTTTCCACCTCTTATCTCATCCCAATTAACAATGGGAAATCTATAGTAATTGTACTTTACTTCATGACTGGAGTTCAGTCCTCTTTTTTTCCATTTTTCTTTGTCTTTCCACTCTCTACACAAGCTTTTCTTTGACTTTGAGAGAGGTAATAAAAATGATATAACACTTCATTCTAGAATTTGTTACCATTAAAATCATGTAAAATTATGACAATTTCAGTCCCATAATTACAAAAGAAATAAATAGGCTACAACGTAATTGGCAGGTAATTACTAGTAATCAGAGATTTGTCTCTGCAAAATAATTTGGGATTAATGATATCGAAGTATTTCATGAGACAAACACATCATTCAAAGTCAAGAAAAAAGGCAGATGGTGTAGACTACGTGGAGGTAGCCTCCCACTGCCAGGGGAACATTTTGCCTTTTTGTGGATGCTCACCCACTGGCATAACAGGAAAACATTTCCTATTTTGAAGCATCCAGGATTTTAAGGCAAACCAGCCAGTCCACAGGTGCTGGAGAAGGCCTTTGCTGACGTCTGCCCTAAGGACTTCATAGATGGTGTAGTGGCACAAGCCTGTAGCCCCAGCGATTGGTGAGGCTCAAGCAGTGGGGTCCCAATTGCCTGGCCAGCCTCAGCAATTTGGCAAAACCCTGTCCCAAAATAAAAAGGGTTGGGCTGGGGGAGTTGCTTACTGGTTAAAAAGCCCTGGGTTCGATCCCTGGTACCAAACAAAATCCAGTTACAGTTCAAAGATTTTTCAAAATAGCCGGGCACAGTGGCACACACCTGTAATCCCAGCACTAGGGAGGCTGAGGCAGCAGGATCAGGAGTTCAAAGCCAGCCTCAGCAACTTAGGGAGGCCCTAAACAACTCAGTGAGACACTCTCTAAATAAACTACAAAATAGGGCTGGGGATGTGACTCAGTGGTTAAGTGCCCTTGGGTTTCATTCCCAGTACCTCAAAAAAAAAAAATTCAAAATAACAAGGTCCTCCAGTAGCATCGGCCTAAACACAGCTTCATGCCACCATGCAAAACCTGGTCCTGAGGACAGTCGCATGCCTGAATCCTCCTCTCGCAGTGAAAAGTTGTCTACCATCTACAGCAGTCAGTTCAAACCAGGTGACCTCACCTTGCCTACCTCACGTTGACCGCAGTCCTGGGGACTGTGGCGCCTTGCTAAGGCACCAACTGGAGCACCTTGCTAAATCTCACCAGCATCAGTACTCAGTCATCATCATAAACACCGCTTTCATGCAAATACTGGGGCTAAACCTTCCTTCCCTGGGAGGCAGGACCTAAACCTGGCTGGGGGACTGCGCTGGCGGTGTCTTCCCATGCTTTTTCCTGTGGCACTTGGAGGTATGAAGCTGGTGGAAGGTGCCGCCACACACAGCTGTAGGGCTTGACCTGAGTGTGGATGTGCCAGTGTACATTCAGGTTGCCCTTGTGCCTGAAGCGGTTCTTGCAATCTGCACACTTGTAGGGCTTCTTGGTGTGGAACCTCCAGTGGCCTAGCAGGGTGGACTCGTGCACGAACTGCTTGGGGCAGATCCCTCACTGGAAAGGCCTCTCCCACGTGTGGATGCGCTAGTGCAGTCCCTGGACTTGAAGGGCCCCTCTCCCATGAGTCTGCTGATGGATGACCACCTGAGACCTGTAGCAAAAGCTCTTCTTGCAAACCCCGCACCCGTTCTGTGCCCCACCTGCGGCTTCTTCCCCATCAGGAGGACCTAGAGTTGGGCAGTGCTCTGACAAACAACTGAATTTAACTCAACTTGTCCAGAAGATTGTCTGCCCTTGGAGTAGGGTCGGCCCCTAGGGAAGCCTCCTGGGAAACCTGAACCTGGTCTCTTATCCTTTTGGAACCTCTCAGCATGGGAGGATCTTGGGGATCCTCAGCCAACCCTCCTCCCTGCCCAGCCTGGGTGGAAGGTGTGCGAGCCTGCACATTTTCACTAGAAATTTCTTGGGGTTTCTTCACAGAATCTGCAGCACCCTGTGGAAGCTGAGGCTCTGGAGACCTCTGGGCAGATCCTCCCCCAACTTCTGTGGGCATCTCGGCCCCTCCAGGTCTCCTTACTCGGGAATGGGCTCTGGCAGGACTTCCTCACCCTGGCCCTCTGGGGGGGTTCTGCAGCTGCAGTTCAGCCTGGCTGATGAGGGTGGGGGGCAGCTCGCTGGCAGAGGATGGGCTCTTGCTGGACAAGTCCATGACGATGTCCGACTCAGCAGCTGCAGCTTCAGCACTCTCAGCATCTGGATCCCACACAAGAAATTTCTGTCCTTCTATGATATCCTACTAGCACAAGCCAATCCTGTCCCGATGGCAGCTAAGGGCTTCATAGGGCTCTGCTATCATTGCATTTGACTGCATAAAAGGGGGTGACACAAGGAAGAGCTTTTAGCCATCTTAGATGTTTCTTTAGAATGTCTCCAAGGTCTGCGACATAAAAGGCATCCTTATGGTCAGAAGATGACACTTCCATAGTTTTTTGGTCCAGAATGTCCTTGGCAGTAAAGCCTTCATCAAGGAAGTGGCAGTCAAACTCCTCATTCCTAAAGTTGTTCATGGCTTCTTGATGGACCAGCAGTAGAAATATTCTCAGAGCACTCAGGCACCATGGGCCAGCCCCATGGAGATGCCCCTGCCTGAGCTGCGCTGAGCCACGCCCAGCTGGAGCCTAAGGAGCACTCTGCTATCCTCAGTCCCAACCACGCCCATGAGCTGCCTCCCTCCCTCCTGCCGAAGAAGCCACCCAGAATTGGTACCCAGTTGCTGGCTGAGGGTAGCCAGAGGCTGCTGCTGCTGCAGGGACTGACTTCAGTCCTCTTTTAATTGCCATCAGCAATGAGATCCCTGTTACTTTAGGACTAGTAGGCAGTTAAATGACAAGATCCTACCCTGAGAGTTTGCTTTCAAGGACTATTTTTTATACCACTCTTAGGTTTGTATTCTAGAAAAACTAAGCTAAGGCAAAACCACATGTGCAAACTTTATTGGAGAGTGCAATGTCCTTCTGGAGTTAAGGAAAAAACTGAGACTAGGCAGGGGTGCATTACTGAGCTGCCACCTAATGAGCCATGAACTGATTGCTCATCATGCTAGATATGTTCCAAGGGGTTCTGCAGCTTCTGCATCACAAGGCAAACCATGTTGGAGAAGATGAAAGGTAATTCATCTGCTCATTCCTTACCTTTTATTGTTTAAAGTCCATGCCTATGGTGAATTAATGTTCTTATAATTCCAGGTTACAAATGTGTAATTAAGCAGGTGCCATGATATTCCATTCATCAGAAGCAATAGGGAAGACTCAGACTATTAGCAACTGAACATTTGCATCTCCCCCAAAAAAATCCTACTTATAAGCCCTAACCCTCAATATGACTCCAATCATTCCCCAATACAGTTAAAAAAGGAAAAGTTGTAGGGATGTCATGAGATCAGTGTTCTCATAAGCAGAAACACCAAAGACCTTGCTGGCTCACTTACCACTTCATGAAGACACAGTGAGAAGGTGCCTTCTGCAAGCCAGAGAGAAAGCTCTACCAGAACCCAAACATTTAGGTACCCTGATCTTGGACTTCTATTCTCCAGAATAGAGAAAATAAACTTCTATTGAGGTTGCTGTGTCCTTGGTATTGTTATGGCAGCCCACGCTGACTAATACAGATGCGCAACAATGCCAGCACAGGCTGAGGTGCAGTGATGTGAGCATGAGTGAGGGACAGTGTGAGACACTGGCAGAAGTCCCTGCTGGAGGACAAAACGTCATGGGCATCTGGATTCCACAACCTCAAGAGCAACACAAGCAGCTCCTAGGAACTTCAGGGTGCCATCAAGGCTAGTGTATGGACCCAGGTTAACAGAGAATGTGGTACAGTGAGCAAAGAGTGGAAGAGTCCGAGAATGAAGACCCCTAAGGTGACAGGGTACAAGAAGAGTATAGCAGCTAGAGGAAAGTGAAGAAAGCCTTACAGGGTGAAAGAGTGTTCCAATTGCAGCCCTTCGCACAACTGGTCAAATAATGGAATAATAGCACTTGGAATTGGCAATATAAGTTTATTGGAACTTTGACAAAAGCCATTTAAGTGGAGTGATGTGTCCAAAAGCTTGTTTGGTGAACACAAGAAATACCAAGGAATTAATTGGTTGCAATGAATAGAGAAGTTTTTTTCCAGATTGGAATAGTTCTTGAGCTTTGTAAGTGAACATAAAAAAATGGGGTCCTTAGCAGAAGGAAGAACAAAACTAAAAGATTAACAGGGGCTCTCCTGAGTTGCTGTATATATCAAAACTTATCCCTTAAGAGCTGAAAATGATGTTGTTACATAAGAGTGTGGTTCTGCCTGAAGGCAAGAAAATGGGACCAGATCTTACGTGTTTCCTGTTGTGTTTGACCCTTTAGATCTTTAGGACTCATGCTTACAAGGATGACTGCATAATCTAGTCAGAAGGTACAGAAATCTAAGTTTCTAACCCAAGCCACAATAAATCAAGCATTTGCAAGTACGACTTTGCATGTGAGTTTGTTACACTAATGATGGACCATCATGACTAAAGCAGGGCCCTTTAGCTGAAGAAAACATGGCTTTACAAACCTACCCAGCCTTGAGGATGTTGTGTTGAATCAGATTGATAGTGAGAGGGTTCATCTCTGCTCCAAATGATCACCAGGCTGATACTAATTAAAATGATCAATAAAGATCTACCCTGAAGAACAGGCAATCATGACTTGAAAAATAGAAATGACCAATGCTGGGAGAATTCCTTTCATCTCGAGCTGATCAACCATCAAGCAGATACTAAGTATTGGCTGCTTAGTAACTGAATCTGATTTCAGAGGTGAAAATTAAGCTTTGACATCTTTACAAATCATAGCTGATGGGGTTGACTGCTTGGGAGATACAGGACTTTATCTGAACAGATTGAACCCAGGGCTTTGTGCATGGGAGGCAAGCACTTTACCAACCTAGCTATATCCCCAGCCCAAAAGACAATTTCTATTGCTAACTGGGAAGTCTGCTCTGACAGTGTCTCTATCCATGCTCTCAGCCTGCCTTAGAGTCCTCATGAGGAAAGAGTTTTCCTGTGATCAAGCTTTTTTAAATTAATAACAGTTCTCTGTTCCTAATAAGAACATTCCCTCAACAGTCTGAGTTTAAGTCTTTAAACATAGTATTTAGAATAAGTTGAAAAACCATAGATGAGACTGTTCCATTGAGCAACATCTTGAAGTAGGTAGGACCAGGTAATGATTTATAAATGCTTCACAAAGAGCTATGCCAATATAGGAAAAGTACGAAATGACCATGCAGGGAAAGTCCTATGTAAACTTTGAAAGTAGGAGCCTGCTGAGGAAGGCCTTCAGGAAGAGTGTGGATAGCCCTCTTCAGAGAGCAAGACTTCCATCTGCAATTACCTAGTAGTTTGAGTTGATTCTGCCAAAGAGGCAAAAGCAGTCCCAGCCATCTATAGTACATGCTGATTAAATGGTGTTTTCATAAAATGCTTAGAAAATGGATGTTGGCACTCAAATTAAGGTTAATTGTATTGTGAAATTGTGGTTGGGGTTGGGCTGCTGGGAAATTTGACTTAAACCTGTACTTGAAGCTAGGAGAGGTCCACGGGGTCTCTACAGCTTTTTATGGAAGATGACTAAATTAGGGCATCTTGCCTAGGTGTGAGGTTGTTACAAAACTAAGAAAGGTGACTGCCTCAGATGTCTGAGGCCCTGTGCCATCTCATATTAAGTTATACCAAAATGTTATTTTATTGTATTTCTTGGTTTTCTACATATGTGGGCCCATTTAACCCTTGGCCTATAAGGTTGTTGAGAGGATTATTTCCATTTTAGAGATGGGAAAATGAAAGCTTAGAGATAAATGAAGACATGGCTCAAGGTTAGAGAAGTAGTTGAAAATGGAACCAGAACTTGAAAAGTAGGCTACATCTTAGATCCCTGAGAATAGCAGGCATCTGTTGCCTCTTAGTTCTAAAAACAAAACTTGTTTTGGTTTGTTTGTTCTTTGGGGTTGTTTTGTGGTGGTTGTTGTGCCAGGGATTGAACCCTGGAGTGCTTAACCACCGAACCACATCCTCATCCCTTTGAGACAGGGTCTCACGACATTGCTTAGGGCCTCACTAAGTTGCTGAGGCTGGCTTTGAACTTGCGATCCATCTGCCTCAGCCTCCCAAGTGGTAGGATTACAGTACTGCACAACACCCCCAGCGCAGCATCGATGGATACCAGGCCCAGAGTGATCATTTCCCCAGTGAGGGCTGCCATACAAATGGCCATGCAGACCCAGGTGTGCATCCTTTTCACTTGCATGCTCTTCCCTATGTCAAATACACAGCTGACTTATTTCTCCCACATTTTGCAAATTATTTTACACTGGTACATGGGAGGAGGTAGAAGGATTTCAGAAGGATATTTCTCAGAGGACCATTTTCCTTATATTCTAAATTCAAAGTATTTCAACATAATTTTTTCTCCATGACTTCACATGGAGTGACACAGCAGTTTTTCACTAGGTCAATGCCTCCTTTAGGCTTCCCTTTTTTATGTAGAGAGCAAAAACAGCTCTTTTTTTATGGTAAGAATGATTCTTTAATCCATGAAATTGTGAAGGGAAAAGGAAGTATTGCTAGTTTCACTGTTGTACCTCAAACAGGTGATTTTTGGCTACAGTGCATAAGTGCTTAATTAAGATGGAGAAGGTACAATAATTGTGGGTGAAGGAAATGAGCAGATTTATGTTCTCATTGATGGCAACATATCAAGTCTTTAAAAAGCATTAGCTTATGGAGAGATTTCAACAAGTGATCCCCTGGATCATATAACCTCAAGCCATTGACTCTACTAAGGGATACTTAAACAGACTCAGGAGTAGGTTTGGACTGAAAAATATAAAAAGCACTAGACCGATTATATCTGCCAGTGAAGAAGCTGCTGCCAGCAGATTTGAGGAAGAATATCCAAAGCAAGTCCCTAATCATGACAACCAGTCTCCTCTGGAAGATGATGCCCAGTCAAACATACATCCATAAAAGTACAAAATAGCCACCAGGGCATAAAACATGGAAATGTGAACTTCCAACTTCAAAACAGCTCTTTTCCTGAGAAGGGCATATTAGGAAATCATTCCCTTTAGCAGGGGGATATCAGGGAATGGCTTATTCTACCCTGCCCTCTTGCCTGTTTCTCATCCTCTTGTCCCCGGGTCATGAAAATGAGTAGAAATGACTGTAGTCAAATTCCTGATTGACCAGATGGCCATAGATACAGGCAAAGTACTTTCTAATAGGACTATCTATTCAATTTGGTTTTTCTCACAGCAATATTTTGATTTCAATTCAAGATATCTATGGATACTTTAAGAGCAAAAGTTATAGTGAAAAATTAGAGTGATGGAGTAAGACTCAGTCTCCTGGAAGCTTGGAAGGAATATTGTAAAAGCTCAACAGCATAGTTGGTCCCTTTCTAAGCTGTACCCTTAGAAATGGCCACCTTGACCATGTGGTATAGGAGAATCACCTTGCCCCCAAGGCTGATATGGTGCATTCCATTCCAGTTCATTAACTGCTTGTTTTCCTCCCAGGCTTCAGACATTCAGATCTCCTAGTCTTCTCCCTTCCTGAGGATCACTGTTGATCTTTCACCCCCTTTATTCTCCCTAGACATTTACTCAGCATTATGCCCTGAGCTCCATAAGGTAGCTACCATTCTTGGTGCTGCAGATATAAGTGTTACACTTGTGGGTCCTGGAGGCTTTCACGATGGGGGGGGAAACGACATGGAGTCAGGAGCCAGACACTCGGAGTCAGGTAAGCACGACCAAGAGCCAGTGGCCGTGGACTCCTTTATTGCAGAAGCTGCATAGCCTTTTATTTAAGACCCAATGAAATCCACGAACCACATCACACCACCCCAGCAGGACCAATCAGTTCTCTCCGTGGACCCACATTTCCACCAATCAACGCCAGTCTCCATTTCTGGAGTCTCCAGCTCCTCAGTTTGACCCACATTTCCCCCTTTCCTTTTATCTGTGCAGGCATGTGTCCTCTGGCCAGGAGTAACAGCATGCTACCATGGGGTGGCCAACCCTCATGGAGGCAAAAGCGGATCACGGCTGTGCCTGTCTTAGCTGTTCCCTCCAAGGATCTTACCCATCATTGACTCCCAGCCATTATCAGCAATGTTCCAATGGTGACATGTTAATGTAAGAAAGGGCAGGTCTGGGAGTTTTACTACTCCATTTGGTTTTTCTTGCTTGTTGGAGGAGGCATCCTGGTATGGTTGACTCTCCAAGTAGCAGGGTTTTGGTCCTGCAGGCGGGTATGCTGGAGCTCTGTGCTCAAATAGTCACAGATCTGCCCATACTGTCGATTTGAACCTGTGAGGAAGACTTGCAACATTTTATGAGGAAAGGCAAAAAACAAAGGATAAGAACAAATATTAATGGCCCAAGAATTGGTGAACTTAGGGTACTGAGCCATGGACTAGGATTATATAACCTTTTGAAATTGGGAAGAAAGATTACCTTCTTGTGCCAGAATTAGGAGAAAGTCAGCATTTTCACTGTCCCGCACTTGACAATCCTCCTAACTTACAAACACTCCTGGCTGGAACCCAGACCTGGACAGAGGCAGGCGAAGCCTCTCCCCTGGGAAAGTAAAGGGTATGGGTCTTTCCAGGTGGAAGTGAGGGGACCTTTACAGCCTACTAATGGCCAATCACCAACACACGACTCCATTTCTAGAAACCCTCAAGTTTCCAGCTCATCACTATGACCCACACCATTGATTAGTTTGCAACTCATAATCTAATACTTTCACCTCTGAACTTTCTTTTTTTATTGGTTCTTTTATACACAACAATAAAAATTCTACAGTAAAAATAGATTGCATATAGTTATATATAAATACTATACATGACAAAGTATCTTAATCATGACCCCATTCTTGTGGATGTACACAAATTGGGTGAGAGTCACTGAGGTGTATTCTTATATGTACATAAGAAAATTATGTCAGATTCATTTCACTCTTTCTATCCCCTGTCCCTTCCCTTCATTCCCTTTGTCTAATCTGTGAACTTCTATTCTTCCCCTCTCCTCCTTATTGTGGGATAACTTCCACATATCTGTAAAAACATTCAACCTTTGGTGTTTTGGGGATTGGCTTATTTCACTTAGATGGATTTGGACACTCTCATGCTATTTACAGGCAAATTCAAAGCCATTCTTCATGGCTGAGAGGTAGTCGATTGTGTATATATCACATTTTAGCCATTCATCCATTGAAAGACACCTAGGTTGGCTCCATAGCTTAGATATTGTGAATTATGCTGCTACAAACATTGTGGCTGTGTCGCTGTAGTATGCTGACTTTGAATCCTTTGGATGTGGGAAAGCTGGATCATTCCCAGATCCAACCCCTTTTTTGAGAGTCTCTAAGTTACTGAGGCCGACTTCAAATTTCAAATCCTCCTGCCTTAGCCTTCTGCATTGCTGGGATGACAGGCAAGCACCCCCACAACTGGCCTCTTTGCCCATTTTTGAACTGGATTGTTTGGGGAGAGTTAAGTTGCAGAAGTCAACTCTACTTTCTGAATAGTCACAGCTCATTGGACGTGTGATCTGAACACTTCCTCCCATCCTACGAGCTTCCTTTCTAGTCAGTGGTTAGGGGAAAAAGCCTTTGTTAAAATTTCAAAGTTCAATTTCTATTCTACCTATATTTTGAGTCAGATCCAAGGAATTGTTGCCATATTCAAAATTGTAAAGCTTTTCCCATTCTCCTCCCAGAATTATGTAATTTTTGACCTTACAGTCAGATATTTGATACATTGGATGTGATTTTTGTGTATGGTAAAAATCCAACCGCACTCTTCATGTGGATATCCAGCTGTATTGAAAATGCAACAATATCCAGTTCTTAAAAAGCCATCTTATCCAACCCAAAGACAATGCTCAGTGGTTTGGCACTCTATTTCCTGAAGAGACTCTACAGGTTTTCTTTCTACCTCTTCAGTGTCTGCAGGCAACTAGTTTTTCCTCTCCCCTGCCCTCTCTATACTCATTACTCCTCCTTTAGGTGATTTCATCATCTTTCACAGCTTTAATCATCTATTCTGTAACTCTTGCAAATATACATTAGTTAATACATTTCCCCTCAATTTCAAATAAATATATAGTCAGCCCTCCATATTCCTAGGTTCCATGTTCAGATTCAACAACCATGGCCTGAAATTATTTTTAAATTTCCTCTTACACTAAAACCTTCCCTTTCACGCCGTGTCTTGGGTGGGAGCTTTCTTTAAGGCCTTAATATTCTCATAACCCCACATTCAATCAGTTTATCAGCAAATCTTACCTACACTTTCAAAGTGACCCCAAGTCTAATCACTTCTCTCTGGCTCCACTG